>SJYC01108270.1:0-44816 GCA_006408675.1 Madoqua kirkii
CACCACCCTTATGGCAGAAAGTGAAGAGGAACTAAAAAGCCTCTTGATGAAAGTGAAAGTGGAGAGTGAAAAAGTTGGCTTAAAGCTCAACATTCAGAAAACGAAGATCATGACATTCGGTCCCATCACTTCATGGGAAATAGATGGGGAAACAGTAGAAACAGTGTCAGACTTTATTTTGGGGGGCTCCAAAATCACTGCAGATGGTGACTGCAGCCATGAAATTAAAAGACACTTACTCCTTGGAAGAAAAGTTATGACCAACCTAGATAGCATATTCAAAAGCAGAGACATTACTTTGCTAACTAAGGTCCGTCTAGTCAAGGCTATGGTTTTTCCAGTGGTCATGTATGGATGTGAGAGTTGGACTGTGAAGAAGGCTGAGCACTGAAGAATTGATGCTTTTGAACTGTGGTGTTGGAGAATACTCTTGAGAGTCCCTTGGACTGCCAAGGAGATACAACCAGTCCATTCTGAAGGAAATCAGCCCTGAGATTTCTTTAGAAGGAATGATGCGAAAGCTGAAACTCCAGTACTTTGGCCACCTCATGCAAAGAGTTGACTCATTGGAAAAGACTCTGATGCTGGGAGGGATTGGGAGCAGGAGGAGAAGGGGACAACCGAGGATGAGATGGCTGGATGGCATCACGGACTCGATGGACTTGAGTCTGAGTGAACTCTGAGAGATGGTGATGGACAGGGAAACCTCGTGTGCTTCGATTCATGGGGCTGCAAAGAGTCGGACAGGACTGAACAACTGAGCTGAACTGAACATCCAAAGGAAGTCCACCTGGGAAACCAGCATCAGCCCTCTCTTTGATCTTGGTTATTGTATAAAAATGGCACCCTACTCCAGTACTCTTGCCTGGAAAATCCCATGGATGGAGGAGCCTGGTAGGCTGCAGTCCATGGGGTCACTGAGGGTCAGAACGACTGAGCAACTTCACTTTCACTTTTCACTTTCATGCATTGGAGAAGGAAATGGCAACCCACTCCAGTGTTCTTGCCTGGAGAATCCCCGGGACGGGGGAGCCTGTTGGGCTGCCGTTTATGGAGTCGCAAAGAGTTGGACACGACTGAAGCGACTTAGCAGCAGCAGCAGCCTGCCTGCAACCCTAGCAGCCTTCAGTGGTCCACGATCCTTTCCAAAACAAGAACCGGTTCAGTGAGGTCACCTACTGGTCACCCATTTGCGTTTGGTGGTCAGTGCCGGTCAGGGTGGTGGTGGTGTTGCAGTTTAGTCGCTCAGTCGTGTCCAACTCTCTGCAACCCCATGGACTGCAGCACGCCAGGCTTCCCTGTCCTTCACTGTCTCCCAGAGTTTGCTCAAACTCATGTGCATTGAGTCAATGATACCATACAACCATCTCATCCTCTGTCGTCCCCTTCTCCTCCTGCCCTCAGTCTTTCCCAGGTCCCGGGTCAGGGTGTAATTCAGCTGAATTAATTTTGCACATTCCTAGTGTTTTTACAGGTGGGAATGAAGGCCAGAGAATTTGAGATTTAAAAATGCATTTTAGACATACCATCAAGTTAGAGCTTCATTTTGGTCCATTGAGGGTGGCCACCAAGTAAATAGTCTGATTTCCCTCCCCACTGGAGGTACAAAACACAGCATTCACGTTCACCAACAGATAATGTCTCCAATCCATGGCAGTGCATAATGGCTTTTAGTAGAGTTAAGGCTGGGAAAAAAGAAACGGACTTCCTCTTATTGGGTAAAATTAAAACCCCGAGGAGACGATTTCATTTCAGGCAGACCCTTTCCTTCTCCAATGACTCATCCACAGCCCAGCCAGCTCCCTTTCAGCTTATTCAGGTAAAAATGGAAGACAGAGGCCACCCGAATGGGGCAGGCAGTGGGGGTGGGGGTGGGGCTGATGAGCTGGGTGTTGGCTGTTTGTCAGCTGAGATTTGCATTTCTAATAAGGGCCACGTCCTGGGGAGCTGCAGCCCAGTGACTGAATCTCTCTCTTTAAAAAAAAAAATAATTATAATTTTTTAAAAATTTTCCAGGGTATAATTGATTTACAATGTTGTTTTTGTTTCAAATGTGCAGCAAAGTGAATCTGTTATACGTGTACATATATCCACTCTCTTTTAGATTCTTTTCCCGCACAGGACTTTACAGAGTATTGAGTAGAGTTCCCTGTGTTACACAGTAGGTCCTTATTGTGGCTAAGAGTCTGTTTGTCTCTCAAAGTGCTGCGTTTTGCAGGGACCAATGCAGGAGTCTTCATGGCTCACACGGTGAAAGATCTGCCTTCCCTGTGGGAGATCCGGGTTTGATCCTTGGGTCAGGAAGATCCCCTGGAGAAGGGAGGGAATGGCTAAGCCACGTCCTGGGGAGCTGCAGCCCAGTGACTGAATCTCTCTCTTTAAAAAAAAAATAATTATAATTTTTTAAAATTTTTCCAGGGTATAATTGATTTACAATGTTGTTTTTGTTTCAAATGTGCAGCAAAGTGAATCTGTTATACGTGTACATATATCCACTCTCTTTTAGATTCTTTTCCCGCACAGGACTTTACAGAGTATTGAGTAGAGTTCCCTGTGTTACACAGTAGGTCCTTATTGTGGCTAAGAGTCTGTTTGTCTCTCAAAGTGCTGCGTTTTGCAGGGACCAATGCAGGAGTCTTCATGGCTCACACGGTGAAAGATCTGCCTTCCCTGTGGGAGATCCGGGTTTGATCCTTGGGTCAGGAAGATCCCCTGGAGAAGGGAGGGAATGGCTATCCACTCCAGTATCCTTGCCTGGAGAATACCACGAACAGAGGCTACTGTCCATGGGGTCTCAAAAGAGTCAGACACTGAGCGACTTGCACTTTCACTTTCTGAAATCCTATACTGAGACCCTGTAACAGGGTCTTCCTGGGGAAGACCTTCCTGGCCTGAGCCTTTAAAATTCTGTTGTAGCAAGATGCAGGGCTTCACTGGGGAGGAGTTCTCACCAGGCTGTCCCTCACCTGCCCTTTGTCTATGTAAGAGAAACATGAAATGTGCACTCCAATATTTTGAGATTTATTGTTTTCTCCGAAAAGAAGTCCCCAGGCATGTCTATCCCAGCATTATTTATTTATACAGTAAAAAAATTAGGAAAAGAAAAACAGTGTTCAGCAAGAGGTGAATGATAAAAGAATTCAATAATTAAGTAAATTAATCATTAAATAAATAAGTAGTAGAAATCCCTAAGGCATACAATAAGTCTTAAGTAATGTGATTTTTCTAAATGTTAAATGAAAAAAATGCAGGATACATACTGTACATAGTTTTTATTTTAAAACATACACACAGATGGAAATACAGCAAAATGTTAAGGTAGTTATCTGGAATCAGAGATTATGTTTCCTCTTTTATTTCTTAATTTCCTATAATACACCTTTTCTCCCCCTTCATAGAAGTTAAATGTCACAGCAGGAAACTATCATATACCCTCCTTTCTTTATTCCTTTGTTTATTTTCCTTCCTTTTTTATCACCTCGCATGAGAACATCAGCTATGCTGTCGGTGGAACCGCCTTGTAACATTGTATTGCTAACAGGAACCAGAAATCCACAGGAGTTAGGACAAAACCTACCCCTCACCCGACGCTCCCTCCTCCTCTGTGAGTCCATCTAAACCCTTCTTGAGCTTGTTTATAGTTTTAGCTGGTACAGCCTCTCGGGCCCAAGGAGTTCCCAGTGTTTTCCACCCTCGGTGTGAAGTGGCAGAAGCCTGCCCAATGGGTATCCTCAGATGACCTCCTTCAGAGTCCAAGGGTCCTCCCCGGTTTTGCATTTCTAGGACTGAGCAAACAAAATGAGAGCGAGGACTACACATTCGAAATTAGCCAAGTACACGTCCAGACAGCTTTGTTGAACTTGGTGTTGGAAGAGACCTCAGAAATTGTTTAGGCCAGTGTTTTCCTACAAGTCCACATGACGGGAGTCAGTATTCCAGAAACCAGTGGAAGCTGTACACGACCCAGGATATGGTGGCATTGGCTGCCTAAAAATATCTTTTGGGGGGGAAAGGGGGGGGGCGGTGTTTTCGTTTTGCTCTAGGCTGGAATCGGATAACAATGGCTACTTTGTTTGGATCAGAAACTCCGGCAGTTGCACAAATGCTTCACTGCTTTGTTAGTGGAGAAACTAATTAATGTGTGAGAGACAAAATCTTTTAAAATTGGGCATATGGGAAGGTGGACATGGAATGACCCGTTATCTGGATTCCACCTAAGAGGTGGCGAAAGCAGGAATATCCCAGCATGCCTGATGGATAAGAAAATGGACTGAAGGCAGCTGCCTCACCCCAGCTAAGTAGGCGGCTGCTTGGAGGCCAGTGGCTTAGGCTCCAGGTGTCCACCTCGGAGGCCTGGGCTGCCTCCAGGGCACCCACTCTGCCTGTTTAAACCAAGCCCCTGGGATGAGTTTCCTGTTCTGAAAATAATTTAGCAGACTGAATTTTTGAGTACTCCAGCTGTGATCTTTTTTACTAGACTGAGTCCTGAGTCTGGAAAAGTATTATTTTCATTGCCTTTCTACATCTTCTCCCATCTTTCCCAGCTGTGGAAGTTCCAGGTTCAGAAGATTCCAGTAGGAAAGCAGATGGGTTCTGGAATCTTCACAGCCTGAGTTCACATCCTGCTTTCCCCACTCCCCTCCTCACCAGACGCTCATCCCCGGTGTAAACGTCTCTGAGCCTCAGTTTTCCCAGCTGTAAAATGGGAATAATGATAGTATCTGCCTTTAGGATCATTGTGAGGATTGACTCACATAATGAATGAAAAGTGCTTGTCTGGTTCCTGGTGCCCAGTATGTACTCAGTAAAGATGAGTTGTCACCCTCAGCACCGTTGTCGTTATTATCCATTTTCCATGGAAGAACCACAGCCAGGACCAGAGTCAGCTTTGAACTTGTTTTGCTTGGCTGCACTAGGGACAGTGTCCCCGCCTGCTGTGTTATTTGCTTTATCTTCCAGGGGAGAGCAATTCATTAGCTCCTAGTCACCTGGTACCCATTTTCAAGGTCCTGAGAACTGACGTAGTTTACTCAGTCAAGGTCACACAGCTCCTAGGGGCAACGGGAGAAATCTCCCATGCAGCTCTCTAGAGCTCGTCACTCTGCAGAGCTCTGTCCTTGTGGACACCTCCTGAGATCCTCCAGCCTAGGAAAGGAGGGAGAAACAGGTGAAACAAACGACCAGATTCTCAGGAATCCTCGTTGGAATCACCGTGTGTCTCCTGAATGCCTGATGCTTGCTTAGTTTCTTTCCTTTATTCAGGAGATTTCAGTGGAGCTGATGCTTCCTGTTTCACGTTCCTCCCCTCCTGACTGTGCCAGAACCGCCAGCCCCACCTGAGCGTCCCAGATGCTGGGGTCAGTGATGGGGACACTCGGGGCAGGTAGCAAGGCCAGGAGTTGGCTGGTTTGAAGCCCTCGTTCCCACTATGCTTACCCCAGGGTGGGGTGTTAAAGGAACTCTGTGAGGCAGGTGCACCCCCTGAAAAGGCCCTTGTAAGTCTTTAAGGGCCCTCTGACCGGAAGCCTCCCTACCTGCATCAGCCACTTCCTGAACACACCTTTGAGATGTCAGACACTCTTGAGACCACAGAGCTGAATGAGCTGCACTTCCTGCCTTCATGGCAGCTCACGGGGCAGGGAAATCGAGGCCCAGACTGTAAGCCGAATCAGTGGGGATCCTTGCACCTGTAGGGTATTGGGGGACTGTATTCCTGAGCAAAGGCACTGAGATGTGACCTTGCACACAGTGGGGAGCCCATCACTTGCTTGCTCTCTGGTTGCTTTGAGTTTTTTCTGCCCTGGCTAGATGGTAAGTGCCTCTAGGCAGGAGACGTAATGAGCCCTTGCTCCTTCTCTAGTCCTTGTGCTTGTGGGGTGATGGACAGCTTGGAAAGCCCCTTCACCTGAGTCACTTTGTTTGACCTGCTCAGCAGCTTTGTGATGTCAGATTTTAGCCTCATTTCGCAGATGTGGAAACTGAGGCTTTGAGAGGGCGATTTGGTGGCTCAACTACTCAGTGACTGAGCCTGGATTTTGCATTCAGGTCTGAGCTCTGACTTGACCCCAGATCTCACTCTCATGGTCAGCACTGGGGGAATGAGCATGGATTCAGTGCTTGGCAGAGAAGGCAAGACACTAAGAGGGAGCCAATATGTGAGCATGAGCTTGAGGGGCTCAGTGGAAAAGACTTCGGCAGGGAGACCCCTGGCTTAAGTTCCTGCGTCTCCAAGCATAAGCTACCTGCACTTAGAACAGTCCCTTCTGTTTGGGGCTCAGTTTCCCTGGATGGAAAATGAAACGAAGTAGGAGATTCCATCTCACAAATCTATAGAAATACGATTGAGAACTTCGGTCTTCAGCACTTTCTCATCTCTCAGCAGCCCCAGTCTACTAGGCCTGCACTCCCAGCCCCCTCCCAGGCACCCCCACCCCTGGGTCTCTTCCAGCCTCCATGTGTCCCTCTCTCCAACCAACCTGGCCTCTAGCCCATTGGGATCACCAGGGGAGCCTGTTAAAATGCTGACTCCCAGGCAGCATCCCGGAACCTGATGACTCTGAGTCCCTGGGAGATGGGCCCAGGAACCTACATTTCTCCTCTGAACACTCCCAGGAAATTCTGCTCATCAGCCAGTCTTGGCAATCATTGGGTGAGCTCAGCAGCCCTCTGACTTTGGCAGACCTCAGTCCCTTGGGGCGGGGTGGGAGTGGGTTATGAAATGACTGAGCTGCACCCTCAGAATTTCTAATTCAGCAGTTCAGAGGTGGGGCCCACAGATGCACTCTTCAAACAAATTCCCAGGTGATGCAGGGACCACACCTGGAGAACCACTGCCCTAGCTCATTCCCCAAGCAAAGCAGCAACAGCATCTTAACTTGTGGGCGATGGTTGGGTGGAGCAGTCCTGTCAGCACATGAACTTTTAACAGAGACCTTCGAAATTACTGAATAATTATAATAACAGCTACCGTTTACTCTGACATGCGCTACATGCCAGGCCCTGGTCTAGATGTCTGCGCTCAATGTCTCATTATATTTGGGTTTACAGACCCAAAAACTGCAGCACAATGAGGTGATCATCTAGTTTATTGTTGTTGATCAGTTGCACAGTCGTGTCCAACTCTTTGAGACCCCATGGACTGCAGCACACCAGGCTTCCCTGTCTTTCACCATCTCCTGAGGCTTGCTCAAACCCATGTCCATCGAGTCAGTGATGCCATCCAACCATCTCATCCTCTGTCATCTTCTCCTCCTGCCCTCAATTTTCCCCAGCATCCAGGTCTTTTCCAATGAGTTGGCTCTTAGCGTCAGGTAGCCAAAGTATCTACAAGTGCCACCAGGACTTTCTGGAGGAAAGCTTGGGCTGTTCTTTACCCCATGAGGCCTCTCTTTGCCATCTCTGGCAGGAGTATCAGGAGAATGTCCAACCAGGTTCAGAGAGAGGTCACCATACAGGCTGAGGGTGGGATTTTTGGTTGGAGGAGCCTTTCATTAGTTCCCCCACACACTGTCCCCTGCTGGCGGTGGCCCTTGGTGTACAGCCTCAGGACAGCCTGCCTGCTGCTCATCTGCTAGTTTTGTCCACTTTGAAGGGGCCCCTCATGTAAGCGGGGGTCCTTGCAGCTCTAGCAGCCTGAGCCCCTTGGCTGAGCCGGGTTGTTGTTCAGTTGCTCAGTCATGTCTGACTCTTTGCGACCCATGAACTGTAGCCTGACAGGCTCCTCTGTCCATGGGATTTTCCAGGCAAGAATGCTGGAGTGGGTTGTCGTTTTCTTCTCCAGAGAATCTTCCCTACCCAGGGATCGAATCCACGTCTCCTATGCTGCTACATTCCAGCCTGCTGGGGTTTTGTGTGGGGTCTAGCCTGGCCGATGTTCCGTTTGCCTGTAAGGGCCTTGGGATCCCAGGGAGCATTCAGCAGGGAGCAGTGGAGCAGGTTGAGCTCGAGTCGTGACTTCAACTCTCCCAGCTGGTGTGTCTTAGCAGGGGAGCCTTTTTCCCTCTAGGATGTAAAAGTTGGCCTGTTGTTTAATAAGAAGCTCATTGGTTTGTGAAAACATGTAAAACACAGAGCAACTAGAAAATACAGGTGGCCAGGAGGGTTTTATCCATACTTAGCTCTTTATTCTTACTACTCATCAACATAGACAAACATAACACACAGAGATCATGATGCTTGTGTATGTGTGTTGTTTTGGTTTGGGTTTTATTTCAGTTATATCTGGCAGGGATCTCAAGTTTTCTAAGGCAGTGCCTTTCTTTCAGCATGTCCTATTTCTTCTAACTGTTCTCTTCTCTCTGCAAAGAGAAGAAAGGAAGGAAAGAAGGAGGGAAGAAGGAGAGGGATGGAAGAGAGAGGAAAGGAAAGAAGGAAATGCCTGCAGACATGGATCCATTGGGATGGCCAAGGATTCCACACAGTGGCTTCAAAGTGTTAACACTTTCTGTTTTTAGAGGATAGATGTGCATAGTACCTGCCCAAACTCTGTCTGCACCCTTGAAAGCCGCTTGGTGGTGTCCACTCGTGTTAGAATTGGCCTTGAAAGTCAATAGCTCTAGTCCAGGAACTGCCACTTAACCATGCCAGCTTCCCCCAGCCTCCCGTGACCAGACTGACATACCCATCTCCTCGGGGAGGTGGTGAGAGCAGAAGAGATCCTGGACCTAAAATCTTCCCGCCAGTCTGAGAGCTGGGTGGAATCCCAGGAATCCAGGTGTTTTCCCGAGAAACCTGAGGCCCAGAAAGAGGTCACCTGCCAAGGCAGAAAAGCAGGCCCAGAAAGAGGTCACCTGCCAAGGCAGAAAAGCAGACCCGACTACAGTAAAGGGGAGTTTTGTCCTGGGGGTCTTGTTGCTCCCTCCTTCTGAGTGATTGTTTTGCTAATGAGTGAAGTACCAAGTGAAGGGGAAGGAAAGCTTCTCTGTGCATCTCTCTGGTCAGAGCACCTTTGCCAGCTGCTAAAATGGAACATTTCGAGACTAAATACTCAGTTTGTCTCTATTTGCATCTCTCTGTCTGTCTGTCTCTCTCACACACAGTCACATCCATGCACATACATTTCTTGGTATAAATAGCAAAAAGGCAGTGACTGTTCTTTACAAAAAAAGAATTACACTCTTTTTCACTGATTTTGAGGAAACATGTTGAACATTGTCTAACTTTGCAAGACAGAATGTAAGACATGAAGGAGTGAAGCTTGATATTAAGAAGAATCTATTGCCCAATCTCTCTTGCATCCATGGAGCTTGGTGGCCTTGTATTTGCCTTACGCCCCGTTTCCCTATTATCTTTATCCTCCTTTCACAGACAGACACATTCCTGGTTCTCCTGCCCCTAACACACACAGGGTAAAACAGAAGAACATGGGCTATTAAATAGAGGAGTGGAACTCTATTTCTCACTAGCAGTGTGACCTTGGGTAAGTTACTTAACCTCTCTGAGCTTTAGCTTCCCCATCTGGACAGCTGTAACACCCCTTACTATTCTTTTAAGGATTGATAAAGGTGTAAAGCAGTAAAAGTGCTTAGGGTCTTCCTTGGCATAAAACTTCGCCTTCCAATGCAGGGGGTGCATGTTTGATCCCTGATCAGGGAGTTAAGATCTCAGGTGCCTTAGGGTGAAAAAAACAAAACATGAGAACAGAAGCAATGTTGTAACAAGTTCAATAAAGACTTTAAAAATGGCCCCCACACACAGAAAAGTTTTCAAAAAGTGCTTAATCCAGCATGGCACAGTGTATGAGTTTAAGAAACGCTATCTGCTGCTATTGAAAGTGTTAGACATTGAAGATCTTGCATCGTTTTTGTAAGAGAATGACCTGGTTTATCATTTAAATGAGATCTCTCTCTAGGCCTCTAGCAATCTGACTGCTCAGTGAAAATTCTAATTTTTCTGCCCAGGGCAGAACAAATATGGTTCCAGTTTTAAGCGCATCATAGCTGAGTTGTTATCTTTGGAATACTGAGACACTGGCATGGGAGTTTTCAGCACTGCCTTGTGCATATAGATATCCTTATATCTGAAAAGGATATAAAACTGCAAACACTGAAAGATAGCAATGAACTGGAAATCATGAAAACAAGAGTGAAAACACAAAAGCCCAGTTATAATGGAATAGAGGCTATGTGGCATGCCTGCGTCTGTGTTCAGTCTCCCAGTCGTATCTGACTCTTTGCAGCCCCATGGACGGTGGCCCACCAGACTCCTCTGTCCATGGGGTTCTCCAGGCAAGAATACTGGCGTGAGTTGCCATTTCCCTCTCCAGGGGATCTTCAGTTCAATTCAGTTCAGTCGCTCAGTCGTGTCCGACTCTTTGAGACCCCATAAATTGCAGCATGCCAGGTCTCCCTGTCCATCACCAACTCCCAGAGTTCACTCAGATTCACGTCCATCAAGTCGGTGATGCCATCCAGTCATCTCATCCTTTGTTGTCCCCTTCTCCTCCTGACCCCAATCCCTCCCAGCATCAGAGTCTTTTCCAATGAGTCAACTCTTTGCATGAGGTGGCCAAAGTACTGGAGTTTCAGCTTCAGCATCATTCCTTCCAAAGAACATCCAGGACTGATCTCCTTTAGAATGGACTGGTTGGATCTCCTTGCAATCCAAGGGACTCTCAAGAGTCTTCTCCAACACCACAGTTCAAAAGCATCAATTCTTTTGCGCTCAACTTTCTTCATGCTGCATTTTCTGGTTTACAGATTAGTTTAGCTGTTTCTCATCCCAGTGGCCTCACAAACAGCCTGGAAGGCAGGTATGACTCTGTCTATTCCACAGAAGAGAAAAGAGAGTCTCAGGTTGATACAGTGGGAAAGACAGGCAGGAGCTATATCACACTGGGCCTTGCAGGACTTGGTAAAGAAATCTAAATTGTCCCCAGTTCAGCAGGAAGCCTTGAAAGGCTTAAGCAGGAAAGTACTACAATCTTATCTGCAGTTTTAGAAGATCTCTTGGTAGAGAGGGGAAAGAGCCGAAGTGGAGCCTACGAGGTGGCTTTGGAAGTTCAGACAAGAAATGATAGACTTCCCTGGTGGTCCAGTGGGGAAGATTCCACATGCCGCGGAGCAACTGAGCCCCTGAGCCACAACTCCTGAATTCCAAGCACTCTGCAGCCTATTCTCAGCAACAAGAGACGCCACTGCAGTGAGAAGCCCTTGGCACCGCAACTAGAGAGTAGCCTCCAGTCGCCACAACTAGAAGGAAAGCTGCCTGTAGCAATAAAGACCCAGCACAGCCAAAAAAAAATTTTTTAATTAAGTTGTTCCTTTCATCCTGGTGACAGCAGGGGCTGTTTTTTTAAAAAAGAAATTGTATAGCGCTTATGGAGATAAGCTTCCCTGGTCGCCCAGCTGGTAAAGAATCCTCCTGCAATGCAGGAGACCCTGGTTCTATTCCTGGGTCGGAAAGACCCACTGGAGAAGGGATAGGTTACCCACTCCAGAATTCTTGGGCTTCCCTGGTGGCTCAGCTGGTAAAGAGTCCACGGGCAATGCAGGAGACCTGGGTTCAATCCCTGGATTGGGAAGATCCCCTGGAGAAGAGAATGACTACCCACTCCAGTATTCCTGGAGAATTCCATGGACTCTGTAGTGCATGGGGTCACCAAGAGTCAGACATGGCTGAGTGACTTTCACATGGAGATAAAGAGAAGAGAGTGGTTGGTCACAAGGTGGTCTTAGGGTGGGTTGACTGTGGATGTTGATGGAGATGGAGAGGGAGAACCAGGCATGGCGCCAGCTTCCTGGCAGGTCAGTGGGTGGTTGATGGTGGGGATGTCTGCAGAGGAACAGGTTTCTGTGGAGGTGGGGGGAGGCTTCCCTTGGTTTTATTTTTGGAAGGAGGGTATCTCCTTCCAGTCACTGGGCCTTCTTATGGCAGAGAACAGGCTGTATTCTCCTGCTTCTGGGCACTGAATAAATGCTTTCTGTGAGCTGGGTGCACTCAGGTCCAGCCCAGGGCAGCCTGTCTGCAAAGAATGCCACTGCTGGCCAGGCACTGCGGAACCAGGGAGCCATTAATGACCCCTTCTGAGAACTCTGGGACCCCGTACAAGAGACAAACAAAAAGCCCCGATGTCCTGCCTTCTCGTGTTTCAGGCTTTGGTAGCTTTTCCTTTTGCCACTCTCCACAGGATCTTTCCTCTGCTAATGTTGGAAAGCGATGCTTGTTTTTGTTTGTTTTGTTTTTTTTTAATGTTGTACTCAGGCCTTAAATAACCTTTACCATGAGTTAGATGAAGGCTACTAAAATGGTATTAATAATAATATTGACAACAATGATGAGCTTTGGTAGAGTGTCCTCTTTTATATACAGTGTTTGAATTTAGTCTGGAGACAATCAGGTGAGCTAAGTGGCAGGTTAAGCTCTGTTTGGGAGGCCAAGGAATATAGTAGCCACGGTGAGCTAAGTGGCAGGTTAAGCTCTGTTTGGGAGGCCAAGGAATATAGTAGCCACGGTGAGCTAAGTGGCAGGTTAAGCTCTGTTTGGGAGGCCAAGGAATATAGTAGCCACGGGCATTAAAAGTGTGATAACAATGGCATTGCTGAGACTTCTCTGGCTGTCCAGGGGTGAAGACTTCGCCTTCCAGTTTGGGGGGTGCAAGTTCAATCCCTGGCCAGGGAGCTAAGATTGCGAATGACTTGCAGCCAGAAAACCAGAACATAAACAGCAGAAATGATCTTGTAACAAATTCAATGAAAACTTTAAGAATGGTCGACATCAAAAAATACCTTTTGAAAAATGGCATCTCTAATTCTTTTAATAAGAATTGAGGTCCTTGGTATGGGGCTGGCCTGTAAACAGTAGCTGTTGTTGTTTACATGGTTCGTTTCTAGATAGACAGAGGCACAGTGAAACTGTACCATACACACAGCAGTGGAATCAACCCTGAGTTGTGTAGTTCAAAAAAAGTTCAAAGTGTTAGTCGCTCAATCATGTCCAACTCTTTGTGGACCTCATGGGCTGTAGCCCACCAGGAAAGTTGTGTAGGATTTGTGATATTTCTGGATGCCATTCTCATAAGGAACACATGTTCCAAAGTCATTTTCAAGAGGATCCAGGCTCCTGCTGGGCCTGGACCCCCATGGAATTGCCCTCCCTCATCCTCCTCTTTGGGCTTCCCAGGTGGCACTAGTGGTAAAGAACCGACCCGCCAATGCAGGAGACATAGGAGACGAGGGATCCCTGGGTCGGAAAGATCCCCTGGAGGAGGGCATGGCAACCCACTCCAGTATTCTTGCCTGGAGAATCCCACGGACAGAGGAGCCTGGCGAGCTACTGTCCATAGCGTCACACAGAGTCAGACATGACCGAAGTGACTTAGCATGCATGCACGCACCCCCCTCTTCAGCAGTTTCCACACCTCCCCCTTGCAGTGTCCCTCCCAAGCGAGGCGGGCTGAACACGCCACCCAGGACTGCTCTGGCCTGTCCCCGCCTCCCTGCCTCCCGCTTGGGTGCTCCCTCCGATGCTCCCCATTCTTTAACGTAGGGTTCAGACCCCACCTCCACCTCCTCCTCCCCTGAGCCCCACCCTCATGGCACCCTTTTCCAATGGAGTTCTGCATCGAAGCCCTCCCTGACCCCACCTCACCCATCCCAGGTGTGAGTCTTGCCTCTCCCATCAGGTCGATGGGGACAGAAGCCCCACCTCGTACTTGTGATTCTCCAGCTCCCATGTGCCAGGCCAGGGCCAGAGCAGATGGCATGATGTTATGCAACTGCCTTGTAGAAAATAGTGAAATAACCATCCCCAGGACTTGCCTGTGCAGAGGGATGGTGTATTCATCCAAGTCATCCCGATGGGAAGTTTACTCCTTACTCCAGAGGCGGCACCCGGACCCAAAGCCTCTGAGACCCTCAAGAACATTCGAGAACATCCCCACACACCACACTGTTATCCTCCAAGTTGTCAAATCTCTGCCCTTTGCAGGTGGCTCCAGGGCTCACATCTCTGGAATGTGGACTGTGTCACCCTTTAGAAATACAGTTGTGGCGGAGGGGTGGTCAGAATTGGGGGCAATTATGCAGTCCTGTGCCCACTTTCACACTCGGCATCCTGTCCTGCCTCTGAAGACAGCTCCAGAGGAAGTTTGCACACTTGTCCAGGGCACTGTGGAGATGGCTCTGCAGGCTCTGCGAGGGGGACCTTGTTGAGACAGTGCTTCGCTTTTGCGCAGGTCCGTTCTGGGAGCGTGTCTTCAGTTTGCCCTCAGAGAGGAACAAACCAGTAAATGTGTGCGTGAGTGGGACCTGGTTACCTCGTAGCCCAGGTGTGCCTCTGAGAGTCAACGTGTGTTGTGCTTGTGTTGTTTGTGTATCTGTGCACCTTGGGGGAGAGAGTGGGGCTCTGCTGGGCCAGTCGGCGGGCCAGGGAGACAGTCCTGTTTTTGAAGCAACCATAATGTTCCTCACCCTCCAGCCCCCAAATTTGTTTCAGCCCAGTGGTTCCCTCCACTGACCTGGATGTAATGATTGTATTCTTCATAAACAGAACACCCCCCCACCGCCCCCGATAATGCCTGGGCCCCTTCACAGGCCCTAATTGTCACAGGTCCCTCTGTCCATCTCTGCAAATGCTGAAGCTTTGACGAGGCATAGGGGTTGGGGGAGGTGGGAAAGGATATCATCTTCTCTGGATCCCCAGTATTTGGGTTTTGTCTGGTAACATGTTTTCCCGGGCATCGGAGGGAGAGAAAATGGACTCTTTCTGCTTCTGCTTCCAGGGCTGATTTCAGCTGCGGGCAGAGGTTCAAGCGCAGCAGGTGTGGCCTGCCCCAGCTCGCCTCCCTCGTCAGTCCCCGTGTCCCCGGTGGGAGGGGAGCCAAGAGGTTTTCAGGGTCGGTATCACGAAAGAGGAGGTGGTTTTGAAATCCAGATGATACGCTGTTGCTAAGTGACTGTTGTGAACCTTGGTGGCACTGAAATCTGTGTACCAAGGCCGCCATGCCACCAGGGTCTCTCTGGGGCCACTTGTTCCTGGACCCAGAGCAGCTGGAGACTGGAATCACCAGATTGGGTGGCATTCCCAGCAGAGCCCTGGATCCATGTGGTGGTGGCCGAGAGGCACTAGACGGTCTGGACAAGGGCCTTTCTGGATTTTTCAAAGCGGAGAGGTGGGGATCGAGAGCAGGGAAAGGTGTCCGGCCTCCCTGCTAGAAGCCCAAGGAAGCCTGGTCCTGCCATCCACCAGCTCTGTTCCTGGCATGGCCTTGTGGCTCTGACCTCCAGTTCCTCGTTGGAGACACAGAGTAAACAGCACCTGCCTACTGAGTGAGCGGGGCTGAAGGCAAACGTCCCCAGCTCCGCAGCTCTCTTGCTGCGTGCCTTTGAGCAAGTAACTTCATCTCTCTGTTCTGGACTTTCCTTGTCGTTTTAGTTTCCTGTGATTGCTATAACAGAGGACCACAAACTGGGTGACTTAACAAAAATCAAACCTCTCTTAGTTCTGGAGGCCAGAAGTCCAAAATCCAGAGTCAGCAGGGCCCTGCTCCCTCTGGAGGCTCTAGGAGAGAGTCCTTCCTTGCTTCTTCCAGCATCTAGAAGTTGTTGGTGTACCTTGTGTCTGTATCACTCCCAGCTCTGCCTCTGCCTTTACCATCACCTTCCAGAGGTGGGTTCTTCTCCAGGTGTTTCTTATGAGGCCCCTTGCTGATGAATTTAGGGCCATCTGGAGAAGCGAAAATGATCTCATCTTGAGAGCTTTTACTTAGTTGCACCCACAAAGACTCTTTTCAAATAAGGTTACATTCACAGGTCATGGGGACTAGGACATAGACATATCACTGGGGTAGAGGGACACAGTTCAACCCACTCAGTTCAGTTCAGTTCAGTTGCTCAGCCGTGTCCGACTCTTTGCGACCCCATGAATCGCGGCACACCAGGTCTCCCTGTCCACCACTATCTCCTGGAGTTCACTCAGATTCACATCCATTGAGTCTGTGATGCCATCCAGCCATCTCATCCTCTGTTGTCCCCTTCTCCTGCCCCCAATCCCTCCCAGCATCAAATTCTTTTCCAATGAGTCAGCTCTTCTCATGAGATGGCCAAAGTACTGGAGTTTCAGCATCATTCCTTCCAAAGAAATCCCAGGGCTGATCTCCTTCAGAATGGACTGGTTGGATCTCCTTGCAGTCCAAGTGACTCTCAAGAGTCTTCTCTAACACCACAGTTCAAAAGCATCAATTCTTCAGCACTCAGCCTTCTTCAGAGTCCAACTCTCACATCCATACATGACCACAGGAAAAACCATAGCCTTAACTAGACAGACCTTAGTCGGCAAAGTAACGTCTCTGCTTTTGAATATGCTATCTAGGTTGGTCATAACTTTTCTTCCAAGGAGTAAGCGCCTGGTCTATTAAATGAGGATGACAAAGGAGATTACACACATTCATGCATCTCATGTTCTTTGCGCTATGCCCAACACACAGCAAACCTTCAGTGTTTGCTAAAGTCATAATCCTTACCAAGTCATCATTTCATAAACACCATCACCACCACCATCACCACCACCAACACCACCACTATCATCATCACCACCACTATCATCACCACCACTATCATCATCACCACCACCATCACCACTACCATCACCATCACCACCACTACCATCATCACCATCATCATCACCACCATCACTGTCATCACCACCACCATCATCACCACCATCACTACCATCACCACTACCATCATCACCATCATCATCACCACCATCACTGTCACCACCGTCACCACCACCATCACTGTCATCACCACCACCATCATCACCATCACCACCACCATCACTGTCACCACCATCACCATCATCACCGTCACCACCATCACTGTCATCACCACCACCATCATCACCAAATTTCTCCTGGCAATCTTGATTCCAGCTTGTGTTTCTTCCAGTCCATCGTTTCTCATGAGTACTCTGCATATAAGTTAAATATACAGCCTTGACGTACTCCTTTTCCTATTTGGAAATATATTATAGTCAATATTTAATAATTCTACTTTCTAAAGTTCTTGGATCTAAGCCTGCTATCTCTTGTATGTGTTGACCAACTCATGATGGATTATTTCCTCATCTGTTTTATAATTTTGGATGGTGAGTACATTGCAGTGGGAGCTTTATTTGTGGTAATCCTGTATTGTGTGTCCTTCTAGAGTAGTTTGTATTTTCACCTGTAGGTAAAATGAAGTAACAGGGACTATATTTATCCTCCTGCCCAAAACAACTAAATTTCTGGACAAAATAGTGAAGCAACAGTTTTAAAAGACAAGCAATATTAAGCAACAAAGACAATGAATCCTGAGAGATGGGAAATGAGCAAGGTGAGCTCCAAGAAAAGGGCATACAAGAGGAGACTGGCATTTTTTTCTTTTTTGAGGTAAAGAGGTGGAACCAGAAATGTGGAAAGGCCAAAGAGGCTGGAGTTTACACTGCATAGAATCAAGAAGGGGAGAACAGTGTAGGGAAAGAGTTCTAGAGACCTGTAGAGTGTGTTCTCAACTCTAAACATCCTAATGGAAAGTCAGAGATTGGTAGATTGGATAAAAAGCAAGACCTAACCCTAGGGTCTCAAAGAGTCAGACACAACTGCAGTGACGGAGCACACAGAGGCACGCAGCTATCACTATCTCCAAGAAGCCCACTTTAAATAACAAGATAGGTTTAAGGGAAAAGGATAGAAAAAACATACAATGTCAACACTAACCAAAGGAAAGAAAGTTGCAGTGGCTATAAAAAAGACTGGTTGGATCTCCTTGCAGTCCAAGTGACTCTCAAGAGTCTTCTCTAACACCACAGTTCAAAAGCATCAATTCTTCAGCACTCAGCCTTCTTCAGAGTCCAACTCTCACATCCATACATGACCACAGGAAAAACCATAGCCTTAACTAGACAGACCTTAGTCGGCAAAGTAACGTCTCTGCTTTTGAATATGCTATCTAGGTTGGTCATAACTTTTCTTCCAAGGAGTAAGTGCCTGGTCTATTAAATGAGGATGACAAAGGAGATTACACACATTCATGCATCTCATGTTCTTTGCGCTATGCCCAACACACAGCAAACCTTCAGTGTTTGCTAAAGTCATAATCCTTACCAAGTCATCATTTCATAAACACCATCACCACCACCATCACCACCACCAACACCACCACTATCATCATCACCACCACTATCATCACCACCACTATCATCATCACCACCACCATCACCACTACCATCACCATCACCACCACTACCATCATCACCATCATCATCACCACCATCACTGTCATCACCACCACCATCATCACCACCATCACTACCATCACCACTACCATCATCACCATCATCATCACCACCATCACCATCACCACCGTCACCACCACCATCACTGTCATCACCACCACCATCATCACCATCACCACCACCATCACTGTCACCACCATCACCATCATCACCGTCACCACCATCACTGTCATCACCACCACCATCATCACCATCACCGTCACCACCACCATCATGTCATCACCATCACCACCACCATCATCACCATCACCATTACCATCACCACCACCATCATCACTACCATCACCACCATCTTTACTACCATGCCTAACGTTTGTGACGAAGCTTCCCAAGCTGAACACATCTAAAATTAACTCTTGACTCTCATTCTTCAACCTCTCAGAAAATAGATACCTCTGTTTAAATAATCCCGGTTTCCTCTTTCTCTCTCCCACTTCATTACATCTGATAAGTCCTGTCTATTCAGCCTTCAAAATAAATCCCTAGTGTGACCGCCAGCTCCCAGGATCACCACATCGCACCCCTCCTCGGGGCACTGTTCCCATTTTGGTGGCTCTGAATGCCACCTCTGGGGTCATATTCAGCCCCGTGGTACTGCTCCCTGCCACCTCCATCCCCGTCTCCCAGTTCAAGCCCCGTCACCTCTCACGTGGGTCACTGCAGTTGCCATTGGCTGTCCTCAGCCCCTCTCAGCTGCAGCCCTCTGCTCACTTCATGCACGAAACCCTGACTGTCTCCTCTCCTCAAAACTACAGACTTCTTAAAAACACAGGTCAGATTGTCAGGTTGCTACCCCAAACCCTCCACCGGTTCCCCCATCTCAGAGCAAAAGCCGAAGTCCTCATGGCACTCCCAGGTGCATCGCCTTTCCCTCTGCCACCAGCCTGGAGCAACGCACACACACTTGCCCTTGCTGCTGCTTAGTCTAGAACACTTTCCCCCTTATCTTTGTGGGAGGGATCTCCCTCCTGTCGTTCAGGTTCTGCTTAGAAGACACGCTGTCATGGAGGCCTTGCCTGGCCACTTCAGGGTCATAGCTCAGCAGAACCTCTCAAATCTCCACCATCTTCTGTTGTTTTTTTTTTTCCAAAGCACATCTGGCTACCTGGCACTGGCTGTTTATTTGTCTGTCGCATCGTCCACCCTCCCCCATCACACTCCTGGAAGGAGACACTGTGTTCTGATGGCTGCTGAATCCTCAGCCCCGAGTGGCTGTTAAGCTCGTGAGAAGCACTTCTGGATGAGGGAGTGATTACGTGCAGGGATCTGGTTTTGTGGGCATCTTTCAGCTCTCGAAACAGCCACTGGCATTGATATGGTCCCCTCCTCATTTTGTCGGGCGCAAGAATAAATAAATGTCCCTGGATTACTGAACTCAAGATGGGTAGTAAAAAGATCTGAACCAACTAGTCTCTTGCCAGAACCCACTTTCCGAATCACCACCTGTCAGGAGGCAGAAATGAAAGACTGTAGTGACAGACCTTTGGAAATGGAAACGTGCGATGTGAGTGCACCAGGGCTACAGTAGCCAAGCGCAGCACGTCTACGCAGGTTGCTCCGAAATTATCTGGGTCTCCTTCTTGTTTAATTTTTTAAATTATGAGAGCTTTCTTTACTGCCTCCCTAGACAGTACAACATGAGGGGGAAAGAAACATGTCCGAGATGCCCTGTTGCTCCATTGAATTTTTACTGTCAGCCTTTGGTGGCCTGGAATGTTCTGGAAATGGGGCACTCAGGCTGCATGAATGTGCCCTTTATTCCGAAAACAGGTCAGTCCATTTTCCGCCTTGAGTAAACATGGTGTGTTGATAAGAATCAAATATTTCAGTGTGGGCCCGTGCAAAGATGCATTCTCAACTCTACCACTGAGATAACCTGTGTCCTTAAGCAGTTAGAATAGTAACTCTTACTCCCTGAATCTTACCAGGTGCTGGGACATTCCTAGTGGTTTATACTTATTAACTCATTAAGTTCCCCAAACCAATCTTGGGAATGAGTACACTTATTAACCCCAGTTACCCTAGGTGGCACCGTGGGTAAAGAATCTGCCTGTAATGCAGGAGACACAAGGGATGCAAGTTCAATCCCTGGGTTGGGAAGATCCCCTGGAGGAGGGCATGGCAACCACTCCAGTGTTCTTGCTTGGGGAATCCCATTGACAGAGGAGCCTGGCAGGCTACAGTCCAGTGGGCTGCAAAGGGTTGGACATGACAGCGCCTGAACATGCACACAGTCCCCACAATACCCCTTTGAGATGATAACCCTGTGACCCCCATTTTACAGATGAGGGGCCTGAGGCCACATGGCTCCAGGGCGACCTGTGCATGTAGTCACACAGTGAGGAAGTGGTTAACCCAGCATCTGCCCGTGTTAACTCAGCTTGTCTGGTGACCCCTCCTGGTTAAAGCCTGCCGGGACTCTTGGTCGGGACTCCTTGATAGAGGACAGTGCTCTAACTTCTTGGGGTGGTGTCAGGGGCCTCTGAGCCCGAGGCACTCATCCCTGCAGTCCGTGTCCTAGCCCCTTCACCTTCACGCTGAGCCACGCTCAACCACACTACTCAGGCCGTGCCCTTGCCCTGCACCTTGCCTCTCCACTGCCTTCCTGGGAATGCACCCTCCTTCCCCTTCTGACTGGTGACTTCCTGTCCATCCTCCAGGGACCAGGCCAAAGCCACCTTCTCCCTGCAGCCTCCAGTGACTCACTGTCCCCCACACCGTTCTCCCTGCCCAGTGTCATTCTGCCCCAGGGTACCCTGAACCATGCGTCTTTGCTGCTTAGCTCACCTGCTGTCACTGGCACCAAACCCAGGCCTTAGAGAGAGAGACAGTTACAGCAAGGAGCAGTGTGCTTGTGCAAGGACCAGACTAAGAGCTTTGTGATTCCTTGTAGTTTTTAAAAAATATGTGCCAGCCCAACAGAACAGCTCTGTGGCTGATGTTCAAACCATGGGCCACCAGTTTGAGTCTCCTAGGAGCTCCTCGGGGGTTCTAGTGCTTCACTCCACTGTCGTTGCTTAAATGAAGGTGGGAGAAAGGAAGAGAGGAGACAAGGAGGACTTACCTTCCTAGACCTGGCAATTTGGCTTCCATTAAAAAAAAAAAAGTGTATTTGTCTGCTCGAGCTGTTGTAACAAAATACCATAAAAAGGGTGGCTTAAACATCAGAAATTTATTTTCTTACAGTTTCTGGAGGCTGGAAGGCCAAGAGCAAGGTTCCATTCCTTTCTGTTTCTGGTGATGACTCTCTTCCTTTCTTGTAGGCAGCCACCTTCTAGCTGCGTCCTCACGTGGCCTCTCCTCGGTTTTTGTACTTGGAGAGAGTAAGCTCTCTGGTGCCGCTAAGAACACTAATTATATGGGATCAGACGCCCATTGTTATGACCTCATTTAACCACCGTTAGAAGTCCCATTTCCAAATACAGTCACACTGGGGTTAGGGCTCCAACATGGCTTCCCAAGTGGTGCAACTAGTAAAGAAACGGCCTGCCAATCCAGGAGCCGTAAGAGATGTGGGTTCAATCTCTGGGTTGGGAAGATCCCCTGCACTAGGAAATGGCAGCCCACTCCAGTATCCTTGCCTGGAAAATCCCATGCACAGAGGAGCCTGGTGGGCTACATTCCATGGGGTTGCAAAGAGTTGGATATGACCGAAGCGACTCAGCACACATGCATATAAACTCAGGGTATGAAGGACACACATTCAGTCCATATCACATGGCATGCAGGTCATTCAATCCACAGGCCTTTCGTGTATCCTCCCTATGGGGATTCAGAAAATACCGAAGGTAAACAGCAGAGTCCAGTGGTCAAAATCACGGACTTTCCTATCAGGCAAATTCAAGTTTGATACCTAGCTCCACCACTTGCTGGCCGAGTGACCTCAGACACTCTACCCAACTTCTCTGAGCCTCTTATGAAAGGAGGACAGTGATACTGACCGCACAGGGCCTGTGTGGGGGTGAAGAGATCCAGGCATGTCCACCAGGCCCAGCATCCCTGGGGACCCCACTAGAGGAACAGTTACTGAGTGCCTCCTCCGTGTATTGGACTCTGAGCCGGGTGTGGGGTAGCTGGTGGCGAGCAGGACAGAGTGATGCCCTCTTCTCATTCTTCCTCAAAGAGCCAGATGATAAGGAAATGTGTGATCAGGTAGCAAGCAAGTCAGTCGTTGGCGAATGGGACATGGGCTGTGAAGAAATAAAACAGGCAGAGGGCAGGATGGGAGGAAATCCCTCACTGGGGAGGTGAATTGGACAAGAAGCTGAGGCTGAAGACTTGGGGCAGAGTCTTCCAGGTGGGGAAGCGGCAGTGGTGAAGGCCTGAAGGTGGGCACACTGGGTGCCCGCACGAGCAGCTGTCACAAGGAATGCGACCCCACCCTCGGAGGCCACCACCCTGCGGGGACACAGGACCTCGGCCCAGCCCTCCAGCCCTGGAGCAGGGCGGAGCCAAACTAGCTGTCAGAGGGGAGCAGCACTGGCATGCTGGGGGCAGCAGGACAGGGGAGGAGGAAGATTTGGTGTTGTGAGCGGGGTCAGGGGGCAGCGAGCATCCCTGCAGGGAGAGGAGAGTTCGGTTGAAGAGCCTGGAATCTGAGGGACCCTCAGAGATTGCTCGGGGCTGAGCCCAGTCAGAGAGCAGTGTCAGGCCAGGAGCCCAAGGCGCCCCATGGATGAGCTCGGCGTGAGCTGTCGAGGGCAGCAGCCTCCATTGCCACAGCCAGGTGGGCAGGTTGCTTGTTCTGGAGACTGGGCGCCCCACTCAAGATGCAGGGTCCGGGCGGAAATCCAGCGCTGTGAGTCACAACCAGATGTAGAGCCTGTCGGGGAACCGGGGCCGAGGGGAACTGGTCACGGTTTCCTGGAAGCTTCCTGCATGTGGAGGAGAGGTCTGCTGAGGACAGGTGCCGGTGGGGGCAGGGCCGAGCCAGGAGACCCGCCAGGGGGCGGCCCGGCTGCCCTGTCAGCACTGGGGCTGAACTTTACGTGGCCACCGGGGTATCAGAGCGTGGACCCAGCTGAGGCACGTTTGGGGTCCTCTGTCTCCCCTCCCACAGCGTGTCTGGAGTTTCCCAGACTTCTGAGAGGTGGCATGCCCCTCGGGGTGTGGATGTGGACGAGCAGCCCAATTGGGACTTATGCATTGTCGTCCCATAAACTTGGATCCAAATCCATGGACTTGCACAAGCCCAGCCCCTTTCTGGCCCTGGGTCCTCTCACCTGCAAACAGATGGTATAAATTGAGAGCTCTCCAAGGTTCCAGCCAGGCAATTCCTTTGTCTTCCTCCCTATAGACAGAAGTGGGGGCTTCCCAGGTAGCCCCAGTGGTAAAGAACCCGCCTGCAATGCAGGAGACATAATCAAACACGAGGTTGATCCCTGGGTTGGGAGGATCCTCTGGAGGAGGGCCTGGCAACCCACTCCAGTATTCTTGCCTGGAGAATCCCACAGACAGAGGAGCCTGGCAGGTTACAGTCCATAGAGTTGCACAGTGTTGGACACGACTGAAGCAACTCAGCACATAGATGACAGACACGGAGGCCACGGAGCAAGGAGCCTGCTCTGAGGAAGCCCATTTGGAGCTTGGCTGGATGTGCTCCCTTCCCCCACCCCACCCCGTGTTCCAGTGTCCTGCAGCCCCTTCCCGATCTTCTCCTTGCTGGCCCCTCTTACCCTCCTTCTCCTCTACCTGTGCTCCTTATCTGCAGACATGGAGGCTCAGCCATTCTTGGGGTGGGTGGGTCCCAAGTCTAAACCAAGAGAAGAACTCCCGGGGCCATAGCCATCTGTGTGTACTCACTGTGTGTACTCCAGCCACCTCCTGTCTGAATCCTACACACCCTTCAATCCAGTTCAAATGGCACCTCCACCAGGAAGCCTTCCAGATCTCCCCAACCAGAGTCATCACCTTACCCAGCCTCCCCCAGGCATCCCACTTTATAATTCTGCAGGTGCCATTTTTACTTTTGTTATTGTTGTTTAGTCGCTAAGTCGTGTCTGACTCTGCGACCCCATGGACTGTAGCTGGCCAGGCTCCACTGTCCATAGTGTTTCCCAGGCAAGAATACTAGAGTGTGTTGCCATTTCCTCCTCTAGGGGAATCTTCCTGATCCAGGGATCAAACCCACGTGTCCTGCGCTGACAGGTGGAAATCAAACACGAGGTTGATCCCTGGGTTGGGAGGATCCTCTGGAGGAGGGCCTGGCAACCCACTCCAGTATTCTTGCCTGGAGAATCCCACAGACAGAGGAGCCTGGCAGGTTACAGTCCATAGAGCTGCACAGTGTTGGACACGACTGAAGCAACTCAGCACATAGATGACAGACACGGAGGCCACGGAGCAAGGAGCCTGCTCTGAGGAAGCCCATTTGGAGCTTGGCTGGATGTGCTCCCTTCCCCCACCCCACCCCGTGTTCCAGTGTCCTGCAGCCCCTTCCCGATCTTCTCCTTGCTGGCCCCTCTTACCCTCCTTCTCCTCTACCTGTGCTCCTTATCTGCAGACATGGAGGCTCAGCCATTCTTGGGGTGGGTGGGTCCCAAGTCTAAACCAAGAGAAGAACTCCCGGGGCCATAGCCATCTGTGTGTACTCACTGTGTGTACTCCAGCCACCTCCTGTCTGAATCCTACACACCCTTCAATCCAGTTCAAATGGTACCTCCACCAGGAAGCCTTCCAGATCTCCCCAACCAGAGTCATCACCTTACCCAGCCTCCCCCAGGCATCCCACTTTATAATTCTGCAGGTGCCATTTTTACTTTTGTTATTGTTGTTTAGTCGCTAAGTCGTGTCTGACTCTGCGACCCCATGGACTGTAGCTGGCCAGGCTCCACTGTCCATAGTGTTTCCCAGGCAAGAATACTAGAGTGTGTTGCCATTTCCTCCTCTAGGGGAATCTTCCTGATCCAGGGATCAAACCCACGTGTCCTGCGCTGACAGGTGGACTCTTTACCACTGAGGCACCAAGAAAGCCCCATTTTTTTACTTAACTAGTGTTGTAATTTTTTGTGCAAACATCATAGCTCCTGTACACAATTACAAACTCACTGGACACAGTCACCAAATTGCCCCGTTTTGCCCATGCTCATCAGCAGCCCCCTCTTTGACATCTGAGGTGTGTTTGGATTCTAATGTTGGGTAGATATTTGCAGAATAAATGGAGTTTTCTTCCTTCTGTGTAGCAGGGTCTCTCCTTCCAGAATGAATGGTTGGATGTGTAAGAGCGTGTGTTCTATAGTTGCACTGGGTAGAATCAGCTCCATCAACACACAGCGGGACCCTGGACAAGTTTCTAACACTCGTGCCTCAGCGTCCCCACGTGTAAAGTGAGGATCATCATAACCTCCCTACCTCACAGGCTGGCTGTGAAGGTTAAATAAGTCATGCTTGTCAAGTGCTTGATGTCATGCCCAGCAGAGACCTACCTGATTCAGTAAGTGAAGTTGTTAGATTTTGGCAGTCTGATATGTAAATTTTTCTGATTTTTTTCTTCTTTTTTTAATATTACACCGTCTTGCAGAATTCGAGTTTGGCTTTAGGTAGTTGCCAGGTCCTTTCCAATCCTTGCATTCATTGAACCTGTGTTGGGCATTCAGTGCCATCTGCGGAGTCCCTGGATACGCTGGCTCGGAGCAGGGGGCAGGGAAGGGAGAGACGAGCCTTCGCTGGCGTAACTGCTCGCCAGCTCGGGGCTAGCAGCCACACGAAGTGCTCTTACTCAGTTCATGTGACTCGACAAATTTGGAATGTGTTAGGGAGAGAGTTTTTCCAGCTGTGAGTCAGTACATTTATGCTCTCACACACATATTTAAAAATTTTAGAACGAGACTTTAGTGAGAATTCATTTATGAGTGCAAAGTGGACATCTCTGGAAACTGTGTTTGACCCTGAAGGCAAATAATACTTAAGATATTTAATAAAGGGTTCAAAACAAGAGTCAAGGGAAAGAGAACACAGCTAGCTGCCTTTTTCCTTCTGTATTTTCAGCCGCTGAAGTGTACATTGGAGGACCCAATATAGCATGAGTTTATAAAGCACCTCCTGGCTACCCCAGTTTATACTCAGCATAGTGGGAAAATAGATATGTGAAAGAAGGAGGCAGAAGCAGCATTTACTAAGCACCAGTTACGTGCCAGGTATTGGAGCTGGGGTGGGGGTACATGTCCCAAGTTCAAGAGACAGTGTGGGGAAAATGGAATCGTTGTGTTCAGACATGCTTGGGTTCAAACCACAGCAGCCTGCTTTTAGAAGTTATCTAAGGCCCATCTTAGCCCATTTTGTGGGTGGCAAAACTAAGGCTCAGAGAAGAGAAAATAATTTGTCTATGGACACAAAGCTCTTAAGTGGTGGAAACCATATTCTAAACAAGGTTTGTTACCCTTCTGCCTTACGCCAAACAAATAAGTGATGCAGCAGTTTTCAGATATCACACGAGACAGCACAGGATTATGTTAGCTGGAGAAGGGAAACAAACAGCAAGTTCTACGGTTGCACCAGCTGCTGCCTTGAAGCAGTTTCCAGAATGCAGGATGAGGAGGAATCGCCCTCAAAAAAGAAAAATAAATAAACTAGGTCTGTGAGTCTCCCTGTGGTGAAGAAATTTGGATTAAATCAGTGTCCCCAAGGCTGAGTGTCCCCAGGAAGGAGGGAAGCAGGCACACCCATTCTCAGCGATAACACTCACATGTCCTAAGCAGGTACCACTTTCTCAGAGACCAGTCCCTTAAACCACCTCCAGACATGATGGAGTGCGCGCACGCACACACACACGTGCGCATGCACACACACACACTTGACACGACTGAGCATGCGTGCGCACACACACACATTATAGATGAAGAACCTGCACATGCACACACACACACACACACACACACTTGACATGACTGAGCATGCACGCACACACACACACACTTGACATGACTGAGCATGCGCATGCGCACACACACATTATGGATGATGAAGAACCTGCACACGCACACGCACACACACACTTGACATGACTGAGCATGCACACACACACATTAGGGATAATGAACCTGCACACACACATGCACACACACACACACACACACTTTACATGACTGAGCACGCACACACACACGTTAGAGATGAAGAACCTGCACACACACACACACACACACACACACTTGATATGACTGAGCACGCACACACGTTAGAGATGATGAAGAACCTGCACACACATACACACACACACTTGATGTGACTGAGCACGCACACACGCACGTTAGAGATGATGAAGAACCTGCACACACACACACACACATGTTATGGATGATGAAGAACCTGCACACACACACACACACACACACACTTGACATGACTGAGCATGCACACACACGTTAGGGATGATGAAGAACCTGCACACACACACACACACACACACACTTGATATGACTGAGCACGCACACATACACACGTTAGAGATGACGAATCTGCTTTTCATCCAGGCTAATCCTCTCTGTGCACACACATGCACACACATACACAGTTGACACAACTGAGCATGTGCAGGCACATACACACACAGTTGACATGACTAAGCATGCGCACACACACATTAGGGATGACGAAGAACCTACACACACACACACACACACACACACACACGTTGGGGATGACGAAGAACCTGCTTCTCATCCAGGCTGGTCCTCTCTGCACACACACACAGTTGACATGACTAAGCACAGGCACATACACACATTAGGGATGACGAAGAGCCTGTACACACACATACACACACACATTAGGGATGACAAAGAACCTGCACGCACGCGCGCACACACACACGTTAGGGATGACGAAGAACCTGCTTTTCGTCCAGGCTGGTCCTGTCTGCTGTTGTTTACTTTAAAGAAAGAAACCAGCGCCCGCCCAAAGGGTTTATGTTTCCAGCTCACTTACGTCTCTTTTTCTCGGGCTCATTTTCATAGACTCCCAGTCTCCAGGGAGCCGTCTCTTTCCCTCGGAAACAGGAGCTGTAATCAAAGGTGTATTCATCTGCACACATCTGCCGACAGCCACGCCGGAGCCGTGGTTCCCCGAGGCCCGACAGAAGGAGGCTCAGGCCAGGTGCCCGGGGAGAATTTTTCCCTACACAAATCAGATTGCCTGTGGTTGCTCTTTGCAAAGATGGCAGAGTCCCAGGCAGTGCTTCTCACATTGCCAGAGGACCTAAGGGGGCAGGGGGCAAACAGGATTCCACCATCCGTTCAGCAAAGACCGTTGGGGGCCACCATGTGCTGAGAACTGCAGACCCTGGGAATCCAGCTCTTCTGGAGACTTCCCATCACTGACAGGTACAAAGACCAGCTTCTTAAAGGCCAGCGAGTCCCTGGAGGAGCTGGCTCCGGTTCTTTCTCTGGCCTGCTTCCATTGCTGGGTGTCCAGTGCACCTCCTCCTGCCTCGGCCCTGCACACATTCCCTCCAGCTTTCTGGATTCTTCCTCTCTTGGCCAGGTTTGCTGCCCTCCCCCAGGCCCTCCATCTGCCTCCCTGGTGATCTTGCCACCGCTCCACGTGCTCCCCCGTCACGTCCTTGGAGTCTCTTCTCCAGCCCAGCTGCAAGGGTTCATGCAGTCGCTTTAGTCATGTCTGACTCTGCGACACCATGCACTGGAGCCCACCGGGCTCCTTGGTCCGTGGGATTCTCCAAGCAAGAATACTGGAGTGGATTGCCGTTTCCTTCTCCAGGGGATCTTCCTGACCCAGGGATCAAACCCGCGACTCTTAAGTCTCCTACATTGCCCGGCAGATTCTTTACCCCTAGCACCACCTGGGAAGTCCTGCAAGGGTAGGGCTCACTTTTATCTCCCCAGTGCTGGCCTGAAACCAGTGCCCCATAGAGAGCTGTTGGAGGGAGACTTCCCTGGTGGTCCGGTGGTTAAGAATCTGCCTCGCAATGCAGGGGACTTGAGTTTGATCCCTGGTTGGGGAACTAAGATCCCACGGGTCAGGGGGCAAGTAAGCCCATGCGCTCTGGAGCCCACATGCCGCAAAGATAGATCTCAGGTGCTGCAACCAAGACTTGGTGCAGCCAAATAAATAAATAAAGGTTTTTAAAAAGATTGCCAAAGGAATGAAGAGACAGCAGTGAGCAAGTTAAACACTGCCCTGCCTGGTGCTGGGCACATCTTCTTGGAGTGTTGATGGTGTTTGACCATTTTCAGGGGAAATATTTGGGAACAAACACAGACCAATTCTAGAGTAGTGTTCAGTGTTCTTGTCAGTGTTCAGTGCTTCAAGTTGCACCTGCATACCCCGGGGAGGTTGTGAACTGAGCCTCCTCTATAGTCTCGAGTGGGGACATAGGGTTTTCATGGAAGAGTAGGTTGGTGTTGGTGGGAGAGATGGCCCAGTTTGCCAGCAGCTCCAGCCATGGAGTCAAAGTTTAAGGGGCAACATAGGGAGTGGTGGGGAATAGAAAGACCGTTCAATCAGGCCTGAGTTCAAACTTGTCACTGGATGTTTCCTCTCGAGGTGATAGTGTGATCACCCTAAGATTCAGACTTGTTGTCTGCAAAGTGGGTATTGAGTACTTGCTCCTCAGAGCTGCTGTGATGAAGATGGAGAAGCTATGGAAGACCCCCTCAGTGCCCAGCTCAGAGCAAGCACTCAGGAAGTGGTGACTTTTGCACTCGTCCTTCACTGATCGCTCTTAAGAATCAAAGGTGTTGTTGGTTTCAAAGTGGAACATTTCCTGGTGCAAAGACAGGCAACTTAAGACCGCACTGCCGGCTTACAGAATCATGGCTGCACAGAAGTGGCCTGTAACTTGCCACCTTCTTTGCGCTTGACCTTCCTCTCTGTGCTCAGTTCACAGTAGCCCCAACCCAAACCTGCTGATCCCAAATACAGTCCTCCATGGGTTCTTCTGTCCTCAATATGAGGCCATCACCCCAGGACATCATGACCTGTTTACTAGACCTGGAATTTGTTACTCATCTGCTAAATGTTTGCCGAGTGAAAAAATGGACTGGAATAAACTGCGAGAGAGGGAGTAACCCTGGGTGTTTTTCTTCTTCTCCGAATGGTTAAAGCACTGTTCCTCTTTTCCCCCTGCAGTTGTCCAGCCATCTGATGGGTTTAAACTAGGCCAGGAGGGGATAGGAGGGACCTGTAGGGAAAATCCTATGGGCAGATTTTTCCTCATCGGGATTTTGTGCCTTGTGATCATTTCCTGGGGAGAGGTGTGCTGAGCCAGAAAGACTGGAAATGTGTATACAGGGAGAGCTTGAAGGGCAGTGAAAAGCCTTTTCCTTCATTTATGCTGCTGCCCACAACACGAGCGTCATTTCCACATTCAGGAACTGCTGTGGGCACCACGGCACTGAACCCCCCGTGCAGAAAGGAGGCAGGTTCTGTTTAGAGCTCTCCTCGGCTGGTGAGGAAATTAAGGTCCCAGGGAGGGCAGGACTCGGCATCAGATCACAACACAAGTGTGCGAGAGAACCAAGACCAGACTCAGATGTGTCATTTCCGAGACCAGTGCCCTTCCTCCAACACTAGTTAGGAAGGATCAAGTGTCTGATGCCCCTGTGCTGAGTTCAAGGGGAGGGACTTCATTCATGGTCCTGTGCCTCCATCGCAGGGGGGCATGGGTTTGATCCCTGGCCAGGGCACTAGGATCCTACATGTATGTCCAAAAAAAGTGGGAAAAAAAAGAAAAGGCTAAATGGGAAAATGGAACTGATTCACTGAGACTCCCCAGCTCGAAGAAGAATTCACTGTTTGCAGCTCCAGCCAAGCCCCTCTGTGCCCAGGAAGAAACATCTAGTCAGTTGGGGATAATAATAAGTAACACCAGTAATAATAGTAGCTAACATACTATTCTGTGTACCTGCATACTATGTCTAGCGCCTACATGATTCTAAGTGCTTTGTATGCATTACCTTCCTGGGTCCTGCAGGGTAATTCAGAGTTAATTTGGGGAAGTGGGAGGACAGAGCATTGACTAGAGAGGGTCTAAGATAAGGTAGCCACATGGCTGCATGGAATCCAGGGGGTTCAAAAAGCTTGGACATCAGGAGCCCATAACACAGTGGGGCAAGGAGAAGGCACAGTGATGAGAGTTGGCCAGACCTCGCAGGGTCAGAGGCCCTGGGGTAAGAAGTGTGGTCTTTGTCCTGAGACAAATGAGGGCATCCGTTAGCTGCTCCCACCTATAGCACCTCTATATACATTGTGCTTCCTCACCTTCAGGCTATTATGGATCTTTCTCCTTTTTTATACTGTGGCTTTTATACTGGGTACCTCAATAAATGATTGCTCATCAGATATTTAATATATTCAACATTTAATAGTGGTTTGTTGTTGTTCAGTCGCTAAGTTGTGTCCGACTCTGCGATCCCATGGAGTGCAATAGGCCAGGCTTCCCTGTCCTCCACTATCGCCCGGAATTTGCTCAGACTAACGTCCATTGAGCTGGCGATGCTATCTAACCATCTCATCCTCTGCTGCCCCCTTTTCCTTTTGCCTTCAATCTTTTCTAGCATCAGGGTCTTAACATGGTAATATTTAGTAACTATTGCAGTCCAAGGGGTCGCAAAGAGTCGTACACGACTGAGCAATTGAACTACAATATACATACTACATGTTTGTTATACACAGATATTAGTACTTAAAATATAACTTCTATTATGTAGGCATTTCTGCTGTAAAATGTTATGTGTGTGCCTGTAAAATCCTTCATTCTGATAAATTAAAAAATCACAGCATTTGGGGGACAATTGGGCTGAAGCAGAATATTCACAATTCATATGACTCTGTAATGAGTGAGATACCGTCGAGTTCAAAGGGCCTAAGTTCTGAATTAGAATAAATACAATAACTATAGAGCCTGAGTGACTATAGGCCAATCAGTATTGTTTTAAAAGGGGAGGCGGAACTTGATGGAGGGGGCTAGCGAAGGGTTGAGGCTGCTGGGTGTAGAGGCAGAAGCAGGCAGATGTCTTCATCCCAAGTTCCTGGGGCAGAGCACTTTCAGGCCCTGCTGGAGTGTGGCAAAGATGGGTCGTCTCTTGAGCCCCCAGCCTTGGCACAAAGACCGGGGCACACCGAGCCACACGATCACCTCAGACAGAGCACGTGGGCACCGCAGCCCCGAGGAGGAGCTGGGAGGGCAGAAGCCTGTGGCTTGCTCTGCTCAGCGGTGGGTACCTTGAATCCAGCCACCCTCACTTGGTGGTGCAAAGTATTAACGTGCCAGGAACAGTTGCCTATGAGCCGGTGCGACGTCCAGGCCTTGCTGACGTCAGTCGCCTTATGCCTTGTGTGCACCGAACCTCCTTGTGGGAGCACGTACAGCGGAAGAAACATTACGTAACGGAAGATGTGACTGATACACTGAGGATGCCTGCTGGCAGCCTACCAGTCGCACCCTCTGAGGGTTGTGGACCGTTCTCTTCTTGGTCCACAAGTCTGTTCAGTAAACCCATTCTGTGAGCAGAGTAAGGCAAGATGGAGCTGGGGCACACTAATCCAAATGCAAGTGTTAGTCACTCAGTCGCGTCCGACTCTTTATGACCCCATGGACTGTGGCCCGCCAGGCTCCTCTGTCCACAGAATTCTCCAGGCAAGAATACTGGAGCGGTTGCCATTCCCATCTCCAGGGAATCTCCCAACCCAGGGATCGAACCCGGTCTCCTGCATCTCAGCCAGATTCTTTATCCGAGCCACCAGGGGAGCCCCCTAGACACTAATGAAAGTGAAAGTCGTTCTTTCGTATCTGACTCTTCGCGACCCCACGGACTATACAGTCCATGGAATTCTCCAGGCCAGAATATTGCAGTGGGTAGCCTTTCCCTTCTCTAGGGCATCTCCTCAACTCAGGGATCGAATCCAGGTCTCCCACACTGCAGGTGGATTCTTTATCAGCTGAGCCACAAGGGAAGCCCAAGAATACTGGAGTGGGTGGCCTATTTCTTCTCCAGCAGATCTTCCAAACACAGAAATCGAACTGGGGTCTCCTACATTGCAGGCGAATTCTTTACCAACTGAGCTACCAGGGAAGCCCTAGACACTAATGAAGGGTACCATAAATCTGCGATGTGATCGCTTTCCCCATCAGAAGCAGCTGAGCTCACACCTCTGGACTTGGATTCAGAGGACTTCAACCCCGTCATGCCCGAAAGCTGTGTGACCTCAGGAAAATCACTTAACCTCTCTGTGCCTCAGTTTCCTCAACTGCACACTAGCACCAGTGACATCCCCGAGTCCTTTGAAGGAGCAGATGAGCTCCTAGTGGATGGAAAGTTCTTTCTAAACTGTAAGGAGCTTTACAGAGTATTGTCCTTCCTGCCGATCAGTGCTGGGCTACTCAGGTCAGCTTGCCTCGTACGGTGCCTTCTCCTGCCAGATGCTCAGTTCTAAGGGCAGAGGGCAAATCCAGCTACATTGAGATCAGAATAAATTAATCACTGGGATTCAATGCAGAAGTTGGGATGACCTTTGGGAAATGTTGCTGGCCTCTGACGACAGTGAGGAGGAGGGGACCCCGGCCTCCCTCCCTACCCGATGCCTCCCTTACTGAGCGCTCACCCATTAGCCTCCGTCTCCAGGCCTGAAGTCATCAGCCCATCCCTGGCCCACTGCTCTGCCCCAGCCCCTTCCACCAAGCCAGGCCCACCTGTCCCATCACCCTCCCATTTTGCTTCCCCGAATAGCACAGAGGAAAGGAACACTTGATTCCGGAATCACGTGAACTCAGGTTTGGATGAGCTTTACCACTCAGCATCATTAAAATCCTGATAGCCAAGCTGTGGTTTCTTGAACCTGTCTCTTCCCCTGGGGAATGGGCTACGACTTCCTGACTTCCTCCCTTCCTTCCCTGATGAAGGGGATTAGAAATGCATGCTGTGCAAACTGTAAGTGCCTGGGAATCACCTGAGGAGCTTGTTAAAAAGCAGGCTCTGATGCTTAGGGTCCCTTCCAACAAGCTCCCAGGTGATGCAGCTTCACCTCTGACATATGGATCCACGTTTGAAGTACCCACCATAGCGACAGCACTTAGTGGTATGGCCATAAAGATTATTTTCCCCAAAGGATGCCCCTTTGAGAACAGGGAGAGATGAATAGAGAATCCTCTGCTCCCCTCAGAATTCCAAGGGCAGCAAGGAAAAAGCAAGCTTGGCTGTAAAGGCAGGCAGGGCATGGGGAGCGAGGAGAAGCGTGGTCCCAGCTTCGGCTCATAGGCAGGCTCGCCACGCACACCTGTGCGCTGCAGGTGGGCCTCGGCCGGCTGCAGAAGCCTCTAGAGCTCAGGCCTCGACTTGCCGCGCTGGGAACGAACGCATCCTCTGAGCTGGGCGCTCGCCTGCTTCTCTCCTCGCTCTCCCAAGGAATTTTCAAAGCACATAGGCCTTGCCCAGCAGGAGTCCCCCAGGGCGGAATCCACATCGAGGGCTTTTGTGTTCAGGACTGCCGTATCTTTTGGACTTGAGGCCTGCAGGCAGAGCTTTGCTTCTCCACCCTCACCAACGGTGAACCTCTGTTGCTGCCAAGGAACCGACACCAGAGACTGAAGGCAACTCGGAGTGGGGTTCAGGAGACGCCTCCCCAGCCCCACCCAGCACATCTTGCTTTTAGTTTCACTCTCCTAAGGCCTGCCTCTCAGAAAGCTGCTGACTCACCCAGAGTGTGAGGGTCTTTTTTTTTCTTCTCAGCATCATCACAAAGCCCCAAGATTCTTGAGGTCAGTTTAACGAGTGGCTGGGCCTTGACCATTTCCTTTCTCCTCCCCATCTCCATCCCAGGATCCCAGGGCCTCAGACCTTCTAGAAACGGGAGTTGATACCCCCATTCGCCTTGCCTTGCTTTTAATATTGATTATTTCTTCTCTGTAGGTCTTGACGCACTGACTGCTCTGGAGTCCCAGTGAAAAGATTCCCAGGTGTAAGCAACACGGGAACTGGTGAGTGACCGTGTATTTGGCGAAGGTCGGGGCCTCCACTGGATTTCAGGAAGGGAAGGGAGATGGAAGGGAGACGGGCAGAGGAAGCAGGCCAAAGCCCGTCCAGGGGGCAGCTGAACTTTTCCACCTCTGAAATTGTTTTTGTCGAGACGCACCTGGAAACAGCGCAGTGCAGAAAACTCAACTCAGTTCCTGAGAATTCGCTGGGTCCCGTCCACCCCTCCCCAGACGCAGACTGGAGCCTGCAGGAGGCTGTGCTGACCTCTCTCTGCTCAGATGCCAGCATCTCAGGCTCACCCTCCGGAGGGCATGGGCTGGGGATTGTTCTCACGAACCTTGTAACCAGGGTTAGGGACTCATTCTTACAACACAGAGGGAACTCCGCGGGTCACACCAGTTTGTAAACCATAGCCCTGAGGAGACATGAGTAAATGGAGGTGAGAAAGCCACCTTTGCTCCTTTGAACGACTGTCGCTGGCTAGAGGCAGGCGGGCAGCTAGTGATTCAGCCTGAGAAATTCCTAACAAGAGGTTGGCAGTGGTAAAAATCGATGCCCATTAGAAGTAGTGAGTTCCCTGTTGTTGGCAGAATCCAAGCACAGGTTGGAGAAGCGTGGATGGGAATGTTGAAGTGGGGAGGCATTCTGACAGGGCAGTGTTTTACAAACTGTTCCGTGATGACCGAGAATCCTGGAGGGGCAGGAGGATGAAGGGACGGTTCAGGGAGAATGAACGGCGGGACTTTGTAAGCTCACACGTGCCTTCCCTCAGCACTGTCTGTTTTATGGGGCAGGCGCCTGCTTTAAGGGCTTCCCAGGTGGCGCTAGTGGTAAAGGCCCCGCCCGCCAGTTTAGGAGATGTAGGAGACACCGGTTTGATCCCTGGGTCGGGAAGATTCCTTGGAGGAGGGCACAGCACCCCACTCCAGTATTCTTGCGTGGAGAACCCTATGGACAGAGGAGCCTGGCGGGCTACAGTCCATGGGGTCACAAAGAGTCAGACATGACTGAAGTGATTCAGCGCACAAACATGTCCTGCTTTAAAACAGCCTGGAAGTTGCTGGATGAGACGGTCTCTCCCGGGACCTATTGTCCATGGGCCAGCTGTACCTGAACTCGCCACATGTCACACGTGTGGCCCCAAACACCCGATCTGTGTGAAGGGTGGGCAACTCTCCAGGCGTGATGGGGACTCTAATCAGAGGCTCTACAGAGCTCGCTCCTGTCGCAGGACCACCGAAGAAAAGAGTTGCCAGCGCATCACGCCATCGAGAGACTTGCCCAGGATCCGGACCACACAGACCAGAAGGAAAGGCATGGTGGGGATGCTGTGCTGGGCTCCCCACGTCCCCAGGCTGTGAGAGGACAGTGAGCACGGCTTTCCCCAGGGAGCTGGGGTCCTCCTGCACCACACTGGCCAGTGACCGAAACCTGGCCCGACAAGCGTGAAAAGAATCGCACCCTAGACGCCGCGGGTGGAGAAATTGCTCAGGAAAGACACTATCGCAAGGACGAGGGTCTGAAGGTCTGAGTAAGGAGCACAGGGCCCTCCTTTGTGCTTTGTCACCGGGCCTTCTTCCCCCTGGGCCTGGGTCAGCTGCCGCAGTAAATGTGCACCGAGGGCAGGGCGCTGTGGGAAGCCAGAGATGCAGTTCTTTTTCAAGAAACTGATGGCCTGGATGAGAATCGAGTTTGACAGTCCCTGTGCAGAAGCTGTATGTTAGCTGTGTTCTGAGTGCTGTGTAGCAGAGGGCAGGGAGGGGGCGGGGGGCAGAAAGAGGAAGGCCTTGCCCAGCAGGAGTCCCCCAGGGCGGAATCCACATCGAGGGCTTTTGTGTTCAGGACTGCCGTATCTTTTGGACTTGAGGCCTGCAGGCAGAGCTTTGCTTCTCCACCCTCACCAACGGTGAACCTCTGTTGCTGCCAAGGAACCGACACCAGAGACTGAAGGCAACTCGGAGTGGGGTTCAGGAGACGCCTCCCCAGCCCCACCCAGCACATCTTGCTTTTAGTTTCACTCTCCTAAGGCCTGCCTCTCAGAAAGCTGCTGACTCACCCAGAGTGTGAGGGTCTTTTTTTTTCTTCTCAGCATCATCACAAAGCCCCAAGATTCTTGAGGTCAGTTTAACGAGTGGCTGGGCCTTGACCATTTCCTTTCTCCTCCCCATCTCCATCCCAGGATCCCAGGGCCTCAGACCTTCTAGAAACGGGAGTTGATACCCCCATTCGCCTTGCCTTGCTTTTAATATTGATTATTTCTTCTCTGTAGGTCTTGACGCACTGACTGCTCTGGAGTCCCAGTGAAAAGATTCCCAGGATGTAAGCAACACGGGAACTGGTGAGTGACCGTGTATTTGGCGAAGGTCGGGGCCTCCACTGGATTTCAGGAAGGGAAGGGAGATGGAAGGGAGACGGGCAGAGGAAGCAGGCCAAAGCCCGTCCAGGGGGCAGCTGAACTTTTCCACCTCTGAAATTGTTTTTGTCGAGACGCACCTGGAAACAGCGCAGTGCAGAAAACTCAACTCAGTTCCTGAGAATTCGCTGGGTCCCGTCCACCCCTCCCCAGACGCAGACTGGAGCCTGCAGGAGGCTGTGCTGACCTCTCTCTGCTCAGATGCCAGCATCTCAGGCTCACCCTCCGGAGGGCATGGGCTGGGGATTGTTCTCACGAACCTTGTAACCAGGGTTAGGGACTCATTCTTACAACACAGAGGGAACTCCGCGGGTCACACCAGTTTGTAAACCATAGCCCTGAGGAGACATGAGTAAATGGAGGTGAGAAAGCCACCTTTGCTCCTTTGAACGACTGTCGCTGGCTAGAGGCAGGCGGGCAGCTAGTGATTCAGCCTGAGAAATTCCTAACAAGAGGTTGGCAGTGGTAAAAATCGATGCCCATTAGAAGTAGTGAGTTCCCTGTTGTTGGCAGAATCCAAGCACAGGTTGGAGAAGCGTGGATGGGAATGTTGAAGTGGGGAGGCATTCTGACAGGGCAGTGTTTTACAAACTGTTCCGTGATGACCGAGAATCCTGGAGGGGCAGGAGGATGAAGGGACGGTTCAGGGAGAATGAACGGCGGGACTTTGTAAGCTCACACGTGCCTTCCCTCAGCACTGTCTGTTTTATGGGGCAGGCGCCTGCTTTAAGGGCTTCCCAGGTGGCGCTAGTGGTAAAGGCCCCGCCCGCCAGTTTAGGAGATGTAGGAGACACCGGTTTGATCCCTGGGTCGGGAAGATTCCTTGGAGGAGGGCACAGCACCCCACTCCAGTATTCTTGCGTGGAGAACCCTATGGACAGAGGAGCCTGGCGGGCTACAGTCCATGGGGTCACAAAGAGTCAGACATGACTGAAGTGATTCAGCGCACAAACATGTCCTGCTTTAAAACAGCCTGGAAGTTGCTGGATGAGACGGTCTCTCCCGGGACCTATTGTCCATGGGCCAGCTGTACCTGAACTCGCCACATGTCACACGTGTGGCCCCAAACACCCGATCTGTGTGAAGGGTGGGCAACTCTCCAGGCGTGATGGGGACTCTAATCAGAGGCTCTACAGAGCTCGCTCCTGTCGCAGGACCACCGAAGAAAAGAGTTGCCAGCGCATCACGCCATCGAGAGACTTGCCCAGGATCCGGACCACACAGACCAGAAGGAAAGGCATGGTGGGGATGCTGTGCTGGGCTCCCCACGTCCCCAGGCTGTGAGAGGACAGTGAGCACGGCTTTCCCCAGGGAGCTGGGGTCCTCCTGCACCACACTGGCCAGTGACCGAAACCTGGCCCGACAAGCGTGAAAAGAATCGCACCCTAGACGCCGCGGGTGGAGAAATTGCTCAGGAAAGACACTATCGCAAGGACGAGGGTCTGAAGGTCTGAGTAAGGAGCACAGGGCCCTCCTTTGTGCTTTGTCACCGGGCCTTCTTCCCCCTGGGCCTGGGTCAGCTGCCGCAGTAAATGTGCACCGAGGGCAGGGCGCTGTGGGAAGCCAGAGATGCAGTTCTTTTTCAAGAAACTGATGGCCTGGATGAGAATCGAGTTTGACAGTCCCTGTGCAGAAGCTGTATGTTAGCTGTGTTCTGAGTGCTGTGTAGCAGAGGGCAGGGAGGGGGCGGGGGGCAGAAAGAGGAGGGGGCTGAACAGCAGCTTGAGCTGTAACTTGGTGCTTCCTTGCAAGTCTTGAGGCACAAGTTGGGCTTTGAGGACAGAGACTGTGTCCTTGATTCAAAGTACCTGAGATATGTGCTCAGGACGAGACTGTTGGATGACTATAGGGAAAGTGATAGAGAGTTCTGGAGGCTGTGTCTGTGGTTAAGATCAGACAGCTCAGGTTCAAATCCTGTTTCTTCTGCTAGCCATGGGGCCTCATTGGCAACTTCTATCTATCTGTCTATGCCTCAGTCTTCCCATCTGCAAAATGGGCACCATGCTGTACCTACTGTAAGAGGGCTGCTGGGAGGAGTCAATAAACTGATTCATGCAAAGATGCTTGGTCCCCTGCCAGTATACTGTTAATGCCCAATAAATATTAGCTCTTATTCTTGTTCTGGAAGTAGGATGTGATCCTGATTAAGGTTCAATGTTGGGACACGAAATAGCAGCATAGGTGAGAGGACAGAGCACTGGGCCAGGAGTGAGAAGTCCTGGCTTAGTTGCAGGGAGGGGTTTCGAGAAGCATCACTCCCCTCAGGCTCACTCTACAGCGGAGATGCAGCGAGAGGGCGGTCAAGGGCGGCTCCATCTTTCCTGCTCTCTCTCCAGTGGTTCTGGCACCGGTCCAAAGGCAGAGGCCACTCAGCTCTTTATTACCTGCTAAGGGGCCTCATGGAGAGTGGTTGGACTTCTCAGGACCTCTCCTTTTCCCAGTAAAGCTCAACGTGAGCTGCCTTCCCTTGTGGAAGTGAAAAGCTCAGGTACAAGAGAGAGTCTGCTGGTACCAATGGAAAATCATGTAAGACTTGCACTTGAATAGCATCATCAGGAGCCTCCACAGTCAATGAGCATTGACTTCCCAGCCATTCTCCAGGGAGCCTTGGCTGTCTCCTCAACTGGAAGATAAGATTGTTCAAGTGATGCTTCACTATGCAGAAGGCATCATCCACCACCCAGGATTTGCAGCATATTTCAAATAAAAATGGCACTTGCCTGAAAATTTGTCAGGGTCACCTTTCTTGCATTAGTGGTGGACATGGAACTCTGGAATGGGCTTACTTGGGGACCTACCTTTTTTCTCTCTTGCTTCATCACCCTGTGATCCTAGCTGGATAATAAGATGGTTGTTGAGATGCTAAGTTGTGTCTGACTCTTTGTGACTCCATGGACTGCAGCTTGCCAGGCTTCCCTGTCCTTCACTATCTCCCAGAGTTTGCTCCATGTCCATTGAGTCAGTGATGCCATCCATCTTATCCTTTGTTGCCCCCTTCTCCTCTTGCCCTCAGCCTTTCCCAGCCTCAGGGTCTTTTCCAATGAGTCTGCTCTTCACCTCAGGTGGATAAAGTATTGGAGCGTCAGCATCAGTCCTTTCAGTGAATATTCAGGGTTGATTTTCTTTAGGATTGACTGGTTTGATCTCCTTGCTGTCCAAGGGACTTTCAAGAGTCTTCTCCAGCACCACAATTCAAAAGCATCAATTCTTCTCAACCTTCTTTATGGTCCAACTTTTATATCTGTACATGACTACTGGAAACAACCATAGCTTTGACTTTGATTAGATGGACCTTTGTCAGCAAAGTGATGTCTCTGCTTTGGTAGTTTAAACCAAAATTGTTCACTGCATAAGCACAGCGCCTGTACCTACAGGTCCTAAAACTGTCACTCATGTCAGTCTCCTTCTTCCTGTGCACCTCCTAACATCTGCCAAGTGACCCCAGCTTCAGTTCTACCTTTAATGGGAAGGGAGCAGGGATGAGGCAGGGGGCAGCTTCAAAGACAAGCATCAGAGAGAGGAGGTCCCGATTCCTGGTTCTATCAGCCATTGGCCTCTCTTAGCTTCTGTTCCACCTCTTTTCAGATGAGGTGGCTGGGCTAAGTCAGGGGTGTAGAGTAGATATCATCTCCTGCCATTTCTGATCAATTGGTCATGGCTGCCAAGGGCACTGCATGGAGAAGGACTCTGAGGCATACCCAGGAAAGAGGGTGCTACAGTGGATTAGTGATGTCTGCTGGGGAGCAGTAAGGAGGACGTAGCCCACGTGTCACCTTTTGGCATTTGAGAAAAAAAGAGATTTCCAAGGCCCCTGCCTGCTTCTGCACGTCGTGGTTTTACATCAGGGGGGCAAAGCACAGCAAAACCTCATTAATCTGGACCTCTTTAGGTCCAGCCCAAGTGATTGCAAAAGTCGTCATCTGAGGGTGCCGATTGCATGCAGGTGAGCTTTATTATCGGTTTGCAGAGTCAGCTCAGCCCAGCTAGCTGACAGGGCAGAGGCCGGGATGGTGGTGGTCTATGCTTGCAGGTCTGACCATATGGCTGCGCACACCTGACCTGTAACACTTCTAGGGCACTTACTCTGTGAGCTTTAGATCAATACCAATGAAACTCAATGAAGCAGGGCTTTTTTGAAGTAGAAAATAATTCCATGGGCAGCTTTGCTTCTGTTTCAAATTGCCAGGGGATCTGAATTAGAGAGGTGTCACCGTACTGGCTGGGAAAAAGCTGTTTTTCCAGAATTATATGCAGAAGATGAGACCAAGTGGTTCAGATCTATGTTTCCTCTGAGTTTCCTGATCTGTAAAATGGGGAATTAATATACCTCACAGGGCTCTGCAGGAGGGTAATTGAGATAAAATGTGAAAGAGACCCAACCGAAGATCTTGCTTACAAACTATGGCAAAAGATGCTCTTTCTCTCCGCCCCCACCACCCCAAACTCTACCTCCATAATTACGTGAAAGCAGAGCTTTCTCCTTGTCATGCATTCGAGAAAAATGAGGTTACAGATTGTCTAAATAGTATCATAACTTCTCAAATGACTTCTGTTAGTTTTTCAGAGGGTCTTTTTTTTGTTGCTGATGATTCTCCCCTAGGAGCGGTCCATGTAAACCTTCAACTTGAGTTACTCTACTCTCAGCCTTCCGCAGGGAGCAGCTGATGCCCCAAGGGTCCGACAGGCATGCACGGGAATTACTTGGTAACAAGTGTCTCTGGAAGGGACTGAAGCCCATTGTGACTAGACCGCATCTTCCCCTCAGCTCAGCAAGCATCACCCCCGAATTCACCCACTATAGGAAGAGTCCACACAGCCAAGGGGGAGAACAAGAAGCTGGAACCCACTGAATTTGAGTGGGAGCACGTCTAAAGGGCTTTGCTTGCTCAAAATGGGGAAGAAGTTGGAACTGGAACTCCTCTTTCAGCCTTAGTTTCTGAGATTCTTCAAGAGGAAGATTCAGTTTATACGTTAAAAAAAAATATATCAAGACCAGTTAAATCCATATGAAGGAGGGACTGGAACCCATGCACGGCTGGAGGAGCAGTGCCTCTGATCACAGAAGCCGTGATCAAGGAGGGGAAGGCCTGGACTCCCAAGTGAGCCCATTAGGACCCCTGGGTGGTTAGCCCAGAGCTGAATTCTAAGGGGGCAGCAGGCAAGTGCCCACCTGTTACTCTGGCCATGCTGAGCTTCGGTCCCCAGGCTTTTCCATCCTCTGGCCTGATCTGGGCTGGATAACGTGGTGCTTCTCTTCGGCCCTCTCTCTGGGCCTATCACAGAATAGCTTCCCTGCCGCTTGAAGAGCTGTCCCACCCCCAGAGAAGGCATAGCCAGTGGTCACCCTACTGCCCCGCAGGCAGGGATGCAGGGAGTGGGGCCCAGCCTGCTCTCCTGTTCTTTCCACTGAGGCTCCACGCCCTGCTGTGGGGACCCTGTCCTCTGTCCCCTCCCTTCATCCTTGTCTGGCCTCAGACTCCTAGATACTCCTTCAGATGGAACTGAGGGCACTGTGGACCAGGCAGGACCTTGGGGTTAAAGATAGTAGCCTCGCCTCTAGAGGTCTGGCCAGGCACATCACTTCAGATTCAGCAGGTGCTGCAGTGTCCCCCTGAGTCCTGTTTCCCTTCTCTGGGCTCCCACAGAGGATACTGGTGAGGCAGCACTGCAGAGCACTTAAGACCACACACTCTGGTGCCAGATTGGCTTGGTTAGAATCTCAACTTGTACCTTTGCTAGCCCTGTGATCTTGACCAAGTTATTTAACTTCTCTGTGCTTCAGCTTCCTCATCTGTAAAATGGGCCACCAGGTAGAGTAGCGATGACGACTGCGGAGTTTATGAAACATGCATATAACAATGCCTGGCACTGAGTAAAAGAGCTAGTAAAACAAAACCAGTAGGTAACTACATGCAGAAGTCAGTCTGTTGTGTGATCGCCTGACTGTCACCAAGACGGTCAGCTTTCTACCTGCAGAAGTGAAGTCCCTCATTCTGCCTGTGGGTTCAGGGCGGCTTTCACCTGGACCCTGAGGGAGGGGCAGCCTGGGCAGAGGTGCCGAGGGGAGGGAGACATGTAGAGGGTGTTGGGAAGGCTGGTGGCGCTGGAGCTGGGAGAGCCTGGCGGGAAAGCACACGGCAGCTGAGAGGGGCAAGCGTGGCTTGGCCAGACCACAAACGTTCTCGAATGTCTTGCTCAGGTGTGGACTGTTGGCAGGAAGCAGTAAGCAGGTCTTGGGAGCTTTAAACCAAGTGATGCCACCTTGGGTTCAGAAACCTGATGTGGTCACAGTGTGGAGGGTGGGCTGCGAGTAAGAGGTCAAAGATGAGGCAGGAGGCCAGAGGCAGCTGCAGAGAGATGACCCCTGGAGACAGGACGTGGCCACCCAAACTGAGGCAGTCACAGCAGGGGCGAGCAAGGGTGTGTCTGCAGAGTACCAATTCAGAGAAAGCATTGCTGGGACTCGAACATGGAAAGTGAGGAAGGACGGGTCAAGAGCAAGCCCCAGATTCCCAGCTTGGAAATCGAAAAGAATGATCCTGTTAACCAGGGAGCAAACAGAGAAAAAGAAGTGGATGTGGCACAAGGTGCTGGGAACATAGCACTGGGCACACCTGTGGGACGCCCAAGGTCTGGTTGAATAGGTAATCTCGGAAGTCCAAATGGCTTGCATTCAAATCCTAAGGGGTTGTATAACTTTTCTGAGCCTCAGTTTCTTCATCTGCATAATGGGGACCATGCAATTATTAGCTGCCCAAGAGAGCTGCTTTGATCAGTACATGTAAAGTGTTAAGGACTATGCCTGGCACAGACAGATTGCTCAATAAATGTGCCCTGGAATTACATTAGTATTAGTATTGATAGTAATCCTAGGATTAGTGTTGGTATCATCATCCTAGTGGAAACATCCACCATGAGCCTGGAACCCAGAAGCAAGCTCAGGTCGGGTTGTATTAATTTAAGGGTCATATGTATATAGGTCAGTGATTATCTTATCAGCCTGGCCAGTATGTTCTTGGGGGAGGAAAAGATGAACGTGGTCTAGGTGCTGTGCTTTTAATGTTATTTTTACTTGTTTATTTGGCTGTGCAGGGTTTTAGCTGCAGCCAGTGGGAACTGTAGTTATGGCATACCAGCTCTTAGTTGCAGCAGGTGGGACCTAGTTCCCCAACCAGGGATTGAATACAGGCCCCTCCATTGAG
>SJYC01108272.1:0-131378 GCA_006408675.1 Madoqua kirkii
TAGCACGGTGACTGTTGGCTGTGTGCCCTTGGGTAAATTTCTTAACCTCTCTGTTCTTCAGTTTTCTCATCCATAAATTGGAGATAATAACGCTACCTATGGGACAACCCAACTGTGATTGTGAGGTTTAAAAAAAATGAAATAAATGTATAAAAAGCACTAAAATCATTCTTAAAATACTCAACAGTGGGCACATGGTAAGTATTAAAAAGCTCCTAGCTGGGATTTCAGGTTCCCATGGCACCCTGCATATGATTATAATAGCTGACGTCTGTGAAGGGCTTACTGTCCCTCAGGCACTAAGCAGTCATGGGGGGACACGATGTCATTTAATCTTCACAGGCAGTCCTGTGAGGCAGATACTCTTATGATTATCGTCCTCACCTTGCAGGAGAGGAAATGAGCCCAGAGGGGTTGAGGAGCTAGCCGAGAGACTACAGTAAGAGGGTGTTTGAATCCAGTTTGCCTGCATCTGCCTCCTGACCAAATGCAAAGCGCCCCAGCACAAGGAGCACACAGGTGGTGCCGGGACCACAGGTGCCTCCCTGGAGGGCTCTGGGGACAGCTGTCTGGGGCAAGTGGCCGTGGATGCCTCGAAGGCTCATGGGTCTTCCTGGGCAGAGGATGGGAGTTGAAGGTGGAGGAATAGTTCTAAGCAAGAGGACCCTGAAGAGCTTGGACAGGCTGCTCTGAGGAAAACCACAGCCTGGTTGCCTATTCAAAAAGGCAGACTCTTGGCATTGAGAGGGAGCTTATCTTAAACAGATAGTGACCTGCATAATTTGAATACATTTGATTTTTATTTGAAAGGATTGGAAGAGAAAGCATGAGACATAGAGGGCGGGCAGTCTCTGGAGTTCTCCGTTTCCTTCTGTAGGATTTCATTAGGGTCATGTGTCTGTGGGGTTTCCCTGTGGCTCAGCGGTTAGGAACCTGCTTGTTTAATTCCTGCATCAAGAAGACCCCCTTAGGGGAGGAAATGGCAACCCACTCCAGTATTCTTGCCTGGGAAATCTCACAGACAGAGGAGCCCGGAGGGCTATAGTCCATGGGGTTGTAAAAAGAGTCGGATACGACTTAACAACTGAGCACCCACACACAGTGTCTGTAGCAAGGGTGTATGTATATGGAAAATGAAAATATTTTGTGCTTGTATCTCCACAAGCTGTGTAGCAGATTACAATCAAAGACAGTGTACTACTACACTTTTTAATATATATGTGTGTGCGTTTATCAGTTATTTATTATCACAGCAGTGCTTCATAACAAACCACTACCAAACTCACTGGGGAACAACAGGAAGTAATTGTTTAGCTCCCAGTCTGTAGGGTTCAGCCTGTCTGTGTTGGTTTTGCTTATGAACCTGAGGTCAGCTAAGGGTCAGTTAAGTGGCTCTGCTGGTCTCAGGTGGGCTCACCATTACTTGTGGGATGGCCGGAGAGTGGCTGCTCCAGGATGACTTCAGCTGGGATGACAGGGGTGAGCTGCCCACACGCCACACGTCACCCCTCTCCAGCCGCCTTGCCCAGGCATGTTCTCGTGGTAGGCGAGTGAGAGCGCAAGCAGAGAGCTCAGTGCTTTCCCAAGCCGTGGCTCGAGTCCCATCTGCTAACAAACATCCCGTGAGCCAGAGCAAGTCACATGGCCAGAGCAGCAGTGGGGAGGCTCTACGGGCTCAGCGTCAGAGTCCAGACACGAGGAGGGGCAGAGAATCAGGACCCTTATCACAATCGGGAACACTTTCCCGGATACGTAAAATAGATGGCCAGTGGGAAGTTGCTGTATAATTCAGGAAGCTCAACCCGGTGCTCTGTGACAACCTCGAGGGGTGGGAGGGAGGTTCAAAAGGTCTGGGACGTGTGTATACTTAGGGCTGATTCATTTTGTTGTATGACTGAAACCAGTACAACATTGTAAAGCAATTATCCTCCAATTAAAAATTTTTGAGAAAAAACATGTTTCCCAAAATCCGCCTGATGAACCATCAAGCCATCAGGGAGAAGTCCTCAACGACAGATTGGAATAGTCATGTAACTTCTTCTGGCCCCAGAGCCACAAGATGAACTTGACCTCAAAGTAGGTCTTCAGTGCACGGCATTGAAGTCAGCATCTGAGTCTTCAGCGTGATACCTGATCCCTGACTCAAGGTGTCTGCAGTGATGAGCAGGCCCTCTGGTCAAGGAATGGGGGCTGGTGTGTTCCCTCTGTAGCACTCAGTTTGGGTGCCTTCTTGGCCTGAGCTGCTTTTTCCCAGAGCCCCTAGAATTTGGTGTTAGCTGTATGTTCCCGGCAGAACTTTGTACTCCAGGTGTGCCCTGAAGGCAGTCTGCTTAGAAACATAGGCCAAATGAAAGCAGGCCTTGTCTAAATATTTTTTCTTAATTCCAAGTCATTTTTGGTTTGTAGTAGCCCTGGGCTCCCCCTGTGGCTCAGCTGGTAAAGAATCTGCCTGCAGTGTGGGAGACCGGGATTCGATCCCTGGGTTGGGAAGATCCCCTGGAGAAGGGAAAGGCTACCCACTCCAGTATTCTGACTGGAGAATTCCATGGACTGTATAGTCCATGGGGTCACAAAGACTCAGACACGACAGAGTGACTTTCAATACGTTGAATTTATTTTGCACTTGATACTTCTCATAACGTGAAAGACTAGAATGATTCCCATTTCCCAGGTCAAGAAACTGAGGTCCAGGGACTCTGAGTGACTTCTTCAGAGTGGCAAAGCCAGGTTTGCAACCAGCCCTCTCTCTCCACCCCCAGAGATCTCCAAGTTAGCCCCAGGGACTGGGTTCACATCTTGATTCTGCCTCTTGCAGACATGTGATCTTGGATATGTCACTTACCCGCTCTGAGCCCCTGGTGAGAATTCTATCTCCCTGATAGGGTTTTTGTTTATTTGGGTATGTATTTTTGGCTGTGCTAGGTCTTCACTGATGCCTGGGCTTTTCTCTAGCTCCAGCAGGAGGGAGCTGCTCTCCCGTTGCTGTGCACAGGCCCCTCAGTACGGTGGCTTCCCATGTTGCAGAGCATGGGCCACAGGCGCACAGCTTCACAGCTTCAGTAGATGCGGCGCGTGAGCTCAGTGGCTGCAACTCCAGGGCCCTAGGGCACGGGCTTAGTAGTTGTGGCATGTGGGCTCTTCCCAGATCAGGACTAGAACCCGAGTCTCCTGCATGGAATGCAGAAGAATTCTTTCCCACTGAGCCTCCAGGGGGAAGCTCCAGGAAGCCCCCTGATAGGGCTTTTATGATAAGCAAATGAGTTTAAAATTAACTGAGATTCTTGAGTGCTGCCCTCCAGTCGGAAATGTTCCTCATGCTCTCGTATAATCCTCAAAACCACCCTGAGAAGTAGTACTGGTATTATCCCATCTTTACAGATAAGCAGCTGAGCCTCACTGACAATCCCTAGTGACCAGCCAGAGGTCACACCGTGGTGGAGCTGAGACCTGGAGGAAGGCTGTGTGCCTCAGAAACTAAGGCCCCTCTGCTTCCTGTGAAGTTCAGAAGGATGCTGTCATTTTCCTTTGGGAACCTTGAGATTGAGCGGCACGTAGGGGAAAACCCTGCTGCCACCCTAAAAATCATCTAAAACTGGTGCTTCCCCAAGCATCTAGCCCCTTCAGACAGTAGCAACATTATTTTAGACCTGGGGTCCCCAGCTTCTGGGCCATGGACTTGTACCTCCTGTCGGATCAGTGGAGACATTAGATCAGAAACAAAGTACAAAATAAACAGGGTTTCCCCGGTGACTCAGTGGTAAAGAACCCTCTTGCCAATGCAAGAGACCCAGGTTCAGTCCCTGGATTGGGACTATCCCCTGGAGGAGGTAATGGACAAACCACTCCAGTATTCTTGCCTGGAGAATCCCATGGACAGAGAAGCCTGGCGGGTTACAGTCTATGGGGTCGCATGTGTCGGGCACGACTTAGCAACTAAGCACGCGTGCACGCACAATAAATGTAATGTTACATTACATTGAAATGGCTTTAATCGTCCCAAAACCATTCCCACCCACCCAGTTCGTGGAAAAATTGTCTTCCATGAAACCAGTCCCTGGTGCCAAAAAGGATGTTGACCACTGCTTTACAGAATCCCTGAGCTCATGCCCCTAGGACCAACAGGAAAAAAAAAAAAAACCTACTCCAGCTAAAGGTCGAGTTCATTGAACTCAGTGACTCAGAAGGCAGTAACATCATCCAGCACTTAAGAAACACTGAATGAATTACGTGCCCAAATTCCTCTGGTTCAGATGTAATATCGCTGCCAGCTTCATTTGTCAGGCACGTGAACGTTACTAAAAGGATCCACACTGGGCACTTAGGCCCCTCCACCAGTACCCTGACACCTCTCCCATCTATAAAGCTTTCTGAGCACCTTGACAGCAGTCTTTTAACTCGTGAAGGGTAGTTAGAGCATGGATGAGTGCCTGTGTTCCACACATAAGAAGACAAAGGCTGCAGCTGTTAAATTTTGGCAAAAGAGGTCAAGGCCGTCACTGACTAAAACTGTTTCTCTGTGTTCAGTCAGAATCGTGGGTCCAGTTTCTGTTCCACTATTTACTGTCTGTGTTGGCATTAGTGGTAAAGAACCCAGCAGCCATTGTAGGAGACGTAAGAGAGTTCAATCCCTGGATCAGGAAGATCCCCTGGAGAAGGCAATGGCAACCCACTTTAATATTCTTGCCTGGAGAGTTCCATGGACAGAGGAGCCTCGCGCAGGCTACTAGCCCATGGGATCGCAGAGAGTCAGACAAGATGGAAGTGATTTAGCACAACCTTGGGGAAGTTACTCTCCTTTTCTGTGCCTCTGTTTGCACCTCTGTAAAATGGGGATAATAGTGATTACCTTGTTCTGAGAATTAAGTAGTTAATCCGTGTGGTGCGCTTAGAACCACAGTTCCTGAAGCACGCAGGAAGCCTGTGATAAATACTGCATCTTGCTATCACTATGTGCATGTTGAGTAATCATTAATGGAAATGAAATGAAGCTTAGTAAATGCAGTTTGGAGACAAAATCCTTAGGGGGCATGGGAGTGGAATCACAAAAGACGGCTAGTGTGATGAGCACACTCCGCAGTCCACTGGGATAGGTGACTTGCCCACGGTCTTCCTGCTAGAGAGAGGCCGCATGGGAAGTAGAAGCCAGTTTCCCTGACCCCCAAATCAGGATCCTTTCTGCTTGTCCAGTTTCTGAGAAGGGGCTTCTGTCCCATCCCTAAGTCCCCTCCTACCGCTCTGTAACTTACCATGAGAAAAGTGTCTGTATTCACATATCTAATGGAAACCTCCCTGAGCTCCTTAAACCTTCCAGCCAGCAGATTCAATGGTGCTGAGCACCTATGTTTGCAGTAACCATGCAAAAGGAGATAGCCTGTATGGAAGAATACTTAATTAAGGACTAGGTTTAATTAAATCAATCTCCCTCTCTGCTTCCATGCCCCCCGCAAACCAGAAGCCTGTTGAAACCCTTAACTGGAAGTTCTGATTTGAGCCGTTTCTAATCAGACTCAAAATTGCTAGCTTGTTGTCTTAATCTGCTCCCAAGATATCAGGCTTCCGTGTGTGATTCATCTTTCCTTTCCTTGGACACGTTTCAGACACAGACAATCATTGCACTACAGCTTATCCTGTTGTGGTTATTATTCCCTGAAAGGAGTGAGTGGAAACAGTAACTTTCCTTGCATATTTCTTCAAGCACCCACACAGCCCTCTTTTTAATTCCAAAGCCAAGGGATGAGCTTTGTGCCTTTTTTTTTTTTCCAACCACTGTGACCAAGGTCCTTTGCCTCCACCCTCAAGAATCTTTATTAATTTTTTTAAAACCTTCTTTCTTCTCTTTTCTGAAGGGCGGTGACCTGCCCCAAGTTGTGAAATAATGACAGTATGCAAAACTGGACCTTGGGTCCCCTAGCATTTCTCCCTTCCCTCCCAAGCCCAGGGGTGCCTACCTCTTCCTGAAGCCCACTTCGGCCACGCTGGTCCAGTCCTTGGGACCGGCCAGGTGGGGCCTGAGTGAAACTGCAGAGCTCTTGTGTTGAGGTATGATAGCCATGCTGAACGAAGCTTGGCCCTTGGGGGAGGAGTAGTGGTGGGAACACTGAGAAAACTCCAGGAACCAGAAGCAAGCAGTGGAAACCCTGGGTGCAGGTGGCCATGCAAATTCAGCACATAACAGGGGGTTGGGGGTACCTACATTGGGTTCAGCACCGGTGCCTTTTTTTTCTTTTTTGGTCAAAGCATGGTTGCTTGACAATATCATGTTAGTTTCAGGTGTGTGCAGGGTTTACTGCATGACTGTGCACTTTTCTGATCCTTACATATGGCCAACCTCTGATTCTTCCTGTTTCCACATAAAGACACCCCTTCAATTATAGAGGCAAGGATGGTAGACAGAGGGATAACAGTACTGCATAAAAACAAAACAGAACCACTGGAGCTGGGGGTGATGTGATCTGGGTGAGATTTTTCAGGATTGCCCTGAAGTGAAGTGACAGTCACTCAGTCGTATCCGACTCTTTGTGACCCCATGGACTGCAGCCCACCAGGCTCCTCTGTCCATGGGATTCTCCAGGCAAGAATACCGGAGTGGGTTGCCATTTCCTGAAGCTGCATAGAATTGTTGGAACACAGACACCAGAACAGGAGAGCAGGCAGAGGGGCGATGGCAGCTTGAACCAGGATGGAAAGCAGTGGGAAGCAGTCAGATTTCAGGGTATATTTTGGAGAAAGAGACAATGGGAGCGCTGACGAATAGGCTGGGGTGAGGGGAAGGGTGTGTTCTCGCCTGTCTGGACTCCACTGCTGAGACCTCACTGGCTCATGAAGATGTCACCGGATTGCAGTCAGGAGACAGGCCTGAGCTGTGAGCAGTATGGTACTTGGCAAGTCAGCAACAGCGTCACATCACCGAGATGTTGAATTTGTCATTTCCAGAGGAACCACCCAGGGGCCCGTCTGCACAGTGACAGCATGTGGCTGTGATTCACACAAACACACCCAATGAGTATGAAATACAGAAGACATCAGGAGGCCGAGGCATCTTTGTCCTGTTCAGTAAAGGAAAGGCCCCTCTCAGGAGCTGCCATGTCGCATTGGAGGTTTGGAGTGGCGTTGAAAGTCTTCATCGTAACAGCCCTGACAATAACAGCATATTTTAAACAGTGCTTTTCAGCAGAGGGAGGAGGCAGGGACAGCTTTGTCCCCCCAGAGGACATGGGCAAGGTCTGCAGACATGGTCAGTTGTCACAGCTGGAGGGGGTTGCTCCTGGCGTCTGCTGGTTGAAGGATTTCAGCATGCTGCTGAACACCCTACAACAGACAGGATGTCCCCCTCAACAGTTAGCTGACCTAAACGTCAACTGTGCCAAAGCTCAGAAATCCTGATTTTTTCCTCAGTTGGCATAACATGATTTCTTTTATTTCTTGTATTTTATTGAAGTGTAGTGGATTTACAATGCTGTGTTAGTTTCAGGTGTACAGCAAAGGGATTCAGATTTTATGTACTTTTCCTTTTACAGAGTCTTTCCCCTATAGATTATAATAACATGTTGAGTACAAATCCCTGTGCTATAAAGTAGGTACTTATTGGTTATATATACCAGCATGTATATGTTAAGCCCCAATTCCTAATTTATCCCTCCCCCCTCCCCCCTTCCCCTTTGATAACCATAAGTTCATTTTCTATGTCTGTGGGTCTTCTACTAGTTTACTGCTGCTGCTAAGTCACTTCAGTCGTGTCTGACTCTGTGCGACCCCATAGACGGCAGGCAACCAGGCTCCCCCGTCCCTGGGATTCTCCAAGCAAGAACACTGGAGTGGGTTGCCATTTCCTTCTCCAATGCATGAAAGTGAAAAGTGAAAGTGAAGTCGCTCAGTCGTGTCCAACTCTTAGCGACCCCATGGACTGCAGCCTACCAGGCTCCTCCGCCCATGGGATTTTCCAGGCAAGAGCACTGGAGTGGGGTGCCATCGCCCTTTACTAGTATAATTTAATTTGTATCATTTTGTTAAGATTCCACATATAAGTGATAGCATATGACATTTGTCTTCCTCTGATTTACTTAGTATGGTAATCTCTAGGTCCATCCATGTTGCAAACGGCATTTCATTCTTTTTCATGGTTGTGTGTATTCCACTGTGTGTGTATGTCTGAGTGACATCTTCTTTATCTGTTCATCTGTATGGACGTTTAGTTTGCTCCCATGTCTTGGCTATGGTGAGCAGTGAACAGTTAATAGTACTGTAATGAACATTGAGGTGCATGCATCTTTTGATGAGATGCAGTGAACACTGAGGTGCATGAATTATGGGAGAAACCCTAATTTTAACTATAGACATCCCACGCTGGGGGGAAATGGTTAACCCTGTTCAGGCCTGTTGCAAAATCCTGTGGTTCAGACCATCGGCTTTGTGGCCTGGTGGGCTCTGCTGGTGTCTACACTTGATAGAGGAGTTTCTTGCTGTATATGCTTGGAAGGCATCAATGAAGAGTTAAGTACACATACACTTATAGCAGCATGTCTGAAAGGCTGCCAGTTTCGGGGAAATATTTATTTTAATTAAAATGTACAAAAATGCCATTAAAATTTAAGCAACATGTGCTAAAAATTGGAAGCAACTGAAATAGCGTTCTGTAGGTACCTAGATAAACAAGGCATGGTGCATCCAGAGCTCTCAGGCCGAGAAAACACGTGGAGGAACCTTAAATGCATCTTAGTAAGTGAAAGGACAATCCAGTGTGCTTCCGTATTGAATGAGGCCAGCTCTAGAGCGTTCTGGTAAAGGCACAACTCCAGGGACAGCAGAAAGGTCAGGGGTTGCCAGGGGTGGTGGGGAGGGAGCACAGGGGAGTTTTATGGTGGTGACACTCCTCTGTATGAGCCTGTGATGGTGGACATGTATCATCATAGATTTGTCAAAACCCATTAAATGAACAAACACAGCGTGAACCCTGCTGTAAACTGTGGACTTCGGTTAATGATCAGTTTTGTTGGATCAACATAGGTTCATCAGTTGCGACAAACCATATTAGTGCAGGATGTTAATAGAAGGAGAAACTAGGGGAAGAGAGGTAAGGGGGGATGTGGAAACTATTTTCTGCACATTTTTTTCTATAAAACTAAAACTGCCCTAAATATTACATACTTAGTCACTCAGTTGCATCCAGCTCTTTGCAGCTCCACAGCCTATAGTCCATCAGGCTCCTCTGTCCATGGCACTTTCCTGGCAAAAATATGGGAATGGTTTGCCGTTTTCTCCTCTAAGGGATCTTCTCAACCCAGGGATTGAACTGGTGTCACCTGCATTGGGGGCGGATTCTTTACCACTGAGCCACTGGGGGGGACCCCTGCCCTGAATATTAGTCTATGAATTTTTTAAGTTAATTTGAGCAATATGATATATAACAGAATTAACAAAATTACTCATTCTAATAGCTAACACTTACTGAGTGCTTCCAAAGCAGCAAACACATCATAAAATTTTGTTACTGTCATTATTGTGGACACAGCTCTAATAGAAGACCTGGGAAGGAATGGCAGCTCTCAAACAGCACTTACTCAGGTCTAAGAAGGTACAGTGTTGAGCCTTAGACATTTGGTCCCCACCACAGCCCTAGGAAGAAGGTCCTAGCATCATCTTCATTTTGTAAGACAAGGAAATGGCCACTCAGAGAGGCTCAGTCGTGTGAGCTGTGTCACAGGACACTGGAGGCAAGGTGTGACTCAGATCTAATTAACTGCTGGGCTGTGAGCCTGACATTGTGCTCTGCTGTTGTGCACGTGTGTGTATGTGTTGTATGTTAAGTGTGTGTCATGTGTTAAGTGTGTGTCGTGTGTGTGAGAGAGAGAAATGGAAGAGAAATGGGGGTGATTGGTGAGTGTAACTGGATAGAAGGAAAGAGGATGGAAGAAATGCATCAGTAAAGGAAAATATCCCTTCCCCTCTAGTAACAACCACTCTGTTTCTCTGTTTGTTTTCGTTTGGTCTGAAGGGTAGCAGGGTAAAGGGATCAGCTGTAGGGTGATGAATGGAAACTAAAATTTTGGTAGTGAGCACCCTGTAGTATATGCAGAAATGGAAACATAATAATGTTGTGCACATGAAACCTGTATGATGTTATAAACCAGTGTTATCTTCGTTTTAAAAAAAGAAAATACACAAATGAGAGAGGAGGGGAAAAAAGAAAGTGTCAGAAGAAGACAAAGGAAAAGGGCAAGGAGCCACATTCTTTGGAGCTGCCTGGAGCTGGTGGCCTGGGCTCAGGAAGATTTTCCCAGCGTTCCCTGTCCACAGCCCCAGCCCGTGTCTGGGTCTCTTCCTGTGGGCGTTGCCACCCTCTACCCCGCTTGCCCACCAGGGTTCATCACGGGGTAGTGTGCAGCAGTGACCCAGGCCAACCAGTGTTTCCCTCGGGCCCTGGCCAGCCTGAGAGCTGAAGCCGGCCTCCATCCTGGGTGGTCCTGGATTGCTTCTCTCGCCCAAAGATACATGGCCGGTTCCCAGCCAGCTGCAGAAGTCCCCCTCCACCCCCACTTCTCCAGAGACGATCTCCGTTCAAAGGGGAATATGAGGACCTGGCAGCAGCCATCTCACTCTTAAATGAGCATGAACAACCCACGATCCCAAAGAGCCGCCTCCAGCCCCGCAGACAGCGTCAATGCCTGCTGCTTTCAGAGACCAGAAACAGCCACTTGCCTCTTTCAGAAGGTGCGAGAATGAATTGTCCCGAGGACTCCCTCCAGCTGCCCCACCTTGCATCTTCCCACCCTTTATAAGGTGATGTCATGCATGGGAGGCAAAGTGGCTTCTTCTCTCTCAAGCCGCTTTCTCAGTTCTCCTTGTCACTGTTTTTTTTTAAATCCATCTTAGTTATCTTGACCCTAGTCCTCCACTCACTCACAGAGAAACCCACATGAGGACCTGGATGTCGTCCTGGTCATTTCTGGTCCTCTCTGTGTCTGGGACCGTGCCTGACACAGTGTGTGTCCTAAAAAGTGCTTGAATGGCACTGCTCTGAATGAGTTAATGGCACTACTTTGAGTCTCAACCAAGGGCAAAAAATCCAGACAGGCATTTTTTTCATCCATTCCAGAAGACTTCAGATTCTTGTTGTTCAGTTGCTCAGTTGTGTCCAACTCTTTGCAACCCCATGGACTGCAGCACGCCAGGCTTCCCCATCCTTCACTATTTCCCAGAGCTTGCTCAGACTCATGTCCATTGAGTTAACGATGCATCCAACCATCTCATCCTCTGTCATCCCCTTCTCCTGCCCTCAGTCTCTCCCAGCATCAGAGTCTTTTCCAATGAGTCGGCTCTTCGCATCAGGTGGCTAAAGTACTGGAGCTTCAGCATCTGTCCTTCATTCTCATACTGTCTTTCTGCACCCCCACATTGATTTCTCTCATCCCACTCCCCAGGGCCATCACCAAGGAGCTGCATTAAATGACAGTTCGTGACTCCCTGTTGCCCTCCCCTGTCTCGTTAAAGGGGACACACAGGTGGGGGCAGACTGAAGAGCTAAAGTAATCGCATCACAGGGCAGGTGTGAGCCCTGGTGAGGACATTGGCAGTTACATTAGGTGGGGAAAGGCGCTTTCAGAGGAAGGGACACCTGGGGGTGAGCTTCTGCAGGGGAGCTGGCTTCTCTTCAGAGGCGCTGCAGGAGATGCTTGCTGAGCTGCGCAGGAAGAGGGTGTGGCCGCTGGGATTATTTCCAGCATAATTGGCTTTGCATGGCTCACGTATCAGCAATCAATTTCTGTATTTCCTTTTACAGTTGGAATTCATAAACAAATCTGTGCATTCTCACCCTGTAGCATTTTTTCCCTGCTTCTTTCTGCTGTTTTGCTGTTCATCTCACTAGCACCTAGACTCCTTATGTCTCCAATATGGACCAGACATTTCATATCTGGTGGCTCAAATGGTAAAGAAACTGCATACAATCGGGAGACCTGGGCTCAATCCCTGGGTCGGGAAAGTCTAGAGAAGGGCATGGCAACCCACTGCAGTATTCTTGCCTGAAAAATCCCATGGACAGAGGAGCCTGGCGGGCTGCAGTCCATGGAGTCACAAAGAGTCAGACATGACCGAACAACCAGCACACACACCCACATACATGTTTAGGATGCTAGATGTCAACAACAAGGGAGTAAGGTGGGTGCCCTTTAGGTGCCCACAATCTAGCAGCCAGGCAGCTTTGAGATTGTGTGAAAAATTCTCCAACCAGTGTACACAGAGAGGAGAGTCTTGTGCAGTGTGACCATCGGGACCATCTTTAAAAATCTCCCATCAGATCCCAGGAAGATCCTCAGTCCTCCCACCTGCCAAGTCAGACCTTCCCACAAAGAATAAGCTTTATTAAGAGTTTCAATCAGCTCACTCTTAATTTTTCTCTCTCCTGCAATCAGTGAGTCATCAGGCTGTAATTCATTAGGATTACTCTTATCATCGGTAAGAGCGCAGCTGGGCACTCAGTGTCTCGGCCGGAGCTCTCTGCAGACAGGAGGGGCCAATGGCAAATGCAGGGGTGGGGGGCCCACCCTACCAGGTCCAGGATGCCCCCTCAAAGGAGGAGGACTCAGGAGGGAGGCAGAAACACTCACCAGTCTGGATCCGAAGCCCAATTCCCACAGCTCTTATATAGCTCTTTTCTATGACCCTTTTATTAAAGGTACAATTTTTATTAAAATGGATGAGCTCTTCTCTAAGAATTCTTTCACTCTCTGCCCTCTTCTCTGGTTTCCCTTTGCATCAAATGGGCATAGCCAGACTTACTTCATGGGAGTCTGGGGACGATAAATCAAGATAATGAATATGGACGCCTGTGACACAATGATGGAGATGATTGGCATGTTTTGAGCACTTGTTCTCCATTTTATGCACCGTGCATGCAGAGTCTTGTTTAATTCCTACAGAAACACTGTTAAGTGGGGCTTTTTGGGTTCATTTATCTATTCATGCTTTTAAAAAATACTTATTGGGCATCCACTGTGGCCAAATATTATGCAACTGGGGATCTAGCCATGAACAGGCAAAGTTGCTGCATGCATGCATGCCAAGTCACTTCAGTCGTGTCTGACTCTTTGTGACACCATGGACTGCAGCCTTCCAGGCTCCTCTGTCCATGGGATTCTCCAGGCAAGAATATTGGAATGGGTGGCATGTCCTCCTCCAGGGGATCTTTCAGACCCAGGGATTGAACCCCAGTTTCTTTATTTCCTGAATTGGCAGGTGGGCTCTTTACCACTAGCGCCACCTGTTAGACCGTGTTATAGACCAGGACACCAAGACTCAGAAACAGTCACTTGGGCAGGGTCACAGCACCACTTGGCTGGCTCTGAAGCCAGTCCCTGCTCTGCTGTGAGGGACCATCTCCCCAAGTCTGAGCACAATGCTAGGAAAGGAGAGAATTTTGTTTATGTCTGAAGCTTCCTTCCACCCTCCCCGGCTTGTGTAGATCTGATTACAGGATGCCAAGGAGAGGACTGCCTGGGGATTAGGAGTTAATGGGTGTGACCTCAAGGAAGTTGGTTAACCCCTCTGAGTCTGTTTCCATGGCAGTGAGTTGGAGAGGAGATTAACAAGGTTGGATGGCCTTTCAAATAGTCAGAATATGGGGACATGCTTTAGAACCTGATGTCCTAGGACTTCCCTGGTGACTCAGTGGTTAAAAATCCACCTGCCAATACAGGGGAATGGGTTCGATCCCTGGTCCAGGAAGATCCCACAAGGCAACTAAACCCGTGCACCACAACTACTGAAGCCCTTGCACCCTAGAGCCTGTGCTCCACAAGAAGAGAGTAGCCCCTGCTTACCGCAACTAGAGAAAGCCCACATGTGTTAATGAAGACCCAGTGCAGCCAAAAATAAATAAATGAATAAATTTTAAAAATACACCGGATATATCACCTTCAGCAAGTTACTGACCTCACTGTGCCTCAGTTTTGTCATCTATGAAATGGGATAATATAGTACATATCGAGAGGGTTGAATTAAGCAATCTTGTTCCAGTGGTAACCATTGTGACTCCCTGCTGTCCACCACCATAGCTTTATTCTTTCCTTGAAAAGTGCAGCAAAACCCTGATATTCTGAGATGGTCCTAATGATGACATTTCTTACTCTGAAAATCAAGTCTATTGTTTTTGAAAAATGTCATGTCCCACTATTCAGTGTGGGATTTAATCCTTCAGACTGGGAGGTTTTTATTTTGTCTGTTTTGTTTTTTCAATGCGACATTTCAAAATTTAATGGAGCAATTTCATTTCCATTGACTGAAGTAGACTGTTGAAAGAACAAGAAAGCTAAGGAGCAGGTTCTCATTCCAGGACACAGCCTCGTTCGTAGAGTGATTTTTGTGTTTTCCTGACAAAGAACTAAGACTTTGTTTTTCCTTCAGGCTTATCAGTGGCGAACCCCCCTGTCTCAAACCCAAGACATTTCTGTTTAACTAGAACAGCTGGGAGTATGGGCCAGGAGATGACTGGTCTAGATCAGAGACAGGTCCCATCCACTGTGCAGAGGAGATTGGGTCCTCTTGCCAGGTGTGGTGGTTGAGTCACTGCAAGGCCACATTTGGGCTTTCTTGAGATCTCAGGTTGTTCAACCTGGAAGCCTAAACTCATGAAACGTCATGGTTGCCCATCCTCTTCAAATGAACGATACATTTCAGGACTTTCATTCCAAGGAATGGCAGCGATGGGTGCTGACTTATCTGCACTGGGGCAGCAAGCCACCGTGTACTCAGCATCTCCATGCACGTGACAAGCCCTTCCCAGGCACTTTGTGTGGTCGTCCCCAGTTGTTATCAGAAATGCATTTTACAGATGAGGAAACTGAAGCTCACAGAGGGGGACGTGACTCACCCAAGGCTACACAGCTGTGAAGTTAGCGAGCCAGGCCCTTTTTATTCCAAAGCTCTTTTCGTTCTGGTAAACAACCAAGAAAACTTAAAAATGGGAGATGAAGAAACAGTAGAAAAGGCCTCAGGGACAGGTGACGGTGGTGGTAGTAGTTAACCATCAGTAGAAAAGTGCTACTGTCCATCGTGGTGATAGTGATGTTACTAACTGTTCATGTTTAGAAAAGGATCTTAAAATGGTTGAAAAGATACTTAGTCAACTCTTGAAAAGAATGGAGTTCGTAGGCTTGAATTCCCAATGTCAAAGGCAGAACTGAGCCTGATCAACCTGCTTCTGGATTTCTTCCTCCCTGCCTTCCTGCATCACAGGCTGCACACTGTAGGCCATTTTTTGCTTCTAGTCTAAATAGGGCTAAATGAACCCAATCTGTCCTGCCCACAGGAAAATGAGAGCAGCTGACACTTATTGTGCACTCTGTGTGCCAAGCCCTGTTCTCTGCACTTTCCGGTCTTAACTGTCTTAAAGCTGCACAAGGATCCTGTGGGACAGACCCCCATAGCATGATCTTTCTTCAGAGATGAGAAAATCGAGGTGCAGGGGAGCCACGTCACTCATGTAGGTGACTCCCTGGAGAGTGGCCAGGATGCACACCCAGGCAAACTGGTCCTGAGGCTACTCTACCCGCCTCTGCCCAGTAGGACCTGTTCCCAGCCTCATTCTTCCAGTTGAGCAGTGGTTTTGCACAGACTTGTCCAGTACTCACTCTGTAGGTCGTGTCACAATTTTACAGAAGTCCTGGGTGTCCAAGTTCAGGGGGTTCCATCCACAGAACAGCCTGTACCTATACCAGCTCAGCACCCCTGTACCAAATCCCTACCGGTCGGAAGTACCAAACCCTATGAGTGCAGGTTCTCAGCCACACCCTCATGGAATTCCAGATTCCCAGAGGGCTGGAGGGCTGGGAGCATCTTAGATGTTATCTTCCCTGCCCTGAGCTACAGTCTTCCTGTATCCTGTATCTCCTGCATGGACCCTCTCATCTGCCTCTCAGCCCTCTCCCACAGCACTGAGAGCACTTCTTCTCCCTGTCGTACTTTTTTTTTTTTTTTAATTGCAGTATAGTTGCAACCCCCTCCAGTATTCTTGCCTGGGAAATCCTACGGACAGAGGAGCCTGGCAGGTTGCAGTCCATGAGATCGCAAAGAACTGGATACAGCTTAGCGAGTAAACCACCAAACAACACCATAGCTGTTTTTAGGCTTCCCAGGTGGCAGAGTGGTAAAGAATCCACCTCCCAAGGCAGGAGACACAGGAAATGCGGGTTCCATCCCTAGGTCGGGAAGATCTCATGGAGCAGGAAATGGTACCCCACTCCAATATTCTTGCCCGGAAAATTCCATGCATAAAAGAGCCTGGCAGGCTCTAGTCCACGGAGTCACAAAGAGTTGGACACGGCTGAGCGACTCACATAGTTGATTACAGTGCTGTGTTGGTTTCTGAAATACAACCAAGTGAATCAGCTATAAGTATACACATATCTCCCCTCTCTTGGCCCTCCCTCCCCAGACTCCTGACATACATTTGCACTGCTTTTATTCCCCACTCCTGCTCAACGGCAGTAAGAATTTGCCCTCAACACATGGAACCTAGTTGTTAACTATTTGTTCATAACCTACCTTGTCTTTCTGGCAGGAGCCAAACAGGCATGGTTTCCAACAGCACAAAGAAAGGAGCTGCTTAAATAACAAGGCCTGTGAGGCTGGAGCAAGAGGGTGTCCATTTATGGCCTCATTCAGAACCACTCCTGTCTGAGTCCCCGAAGAGAAATGCTCTCACATGTTTTCTTTTCTTTCTCTCTCTGCATCCGTCTTACCTGAGTCTAGAATGTGATGTCTTTCAACCTCCTCTTAACCCAATTCCAGTCACACCTCCCATGCCACTTCTCCTGACTTACATGGAAAATCAATGTATTTCAAGTAGGAAATAACGAAGGCAAAGAGCTTTCACCTGAGGTGGAAATTATGCCGCCAGCTTGATGCAAATTGGAGGGAAAGACAAAAATAAAGTGGTGTTAGCTAGTATAGGCACACTCAATTCCGCGCAGTATTTGTTGCATTTGTAGCAAGGTGGGCTGGGCGCAGAGCCCAGATAAAACTAACATTGTGTCAATTTTGGCTTTTTGGGAAAAGATGTCAGATGTTGGTGAAAAACAGTGGATATTTGTTCAGATTTTTTGCAGAGACATGAATTGTTACAGCTTAGCGAGTAAACCACCAAACAACACCATAGCTGTTTTTAGGCTTCCCAGGTGGCAGAGTGGTAAAGAATCCACCTCCCAAGGCAGGAGACACAGGAAATGCGGGTTCCATCCCTAGGTCGGGAAGATCTCATGGAGCAGGAAATGGTACCCCACTCCAATATTCTTGCCCGGAAAATTCCATGCATAAAAGAGCCTGGCAGGCTCTATTCCACGGAGTCACAAAGAGTTGGACACGGCTGAGCGACTCACATAGTTGATTACAGTGCTGTGTTGGTTTCTGAAATACAACCAAGTGAATCAGCTATAAGTATACACATATCTCCCCTCTCTTGGCCCTCCCTCCCCAGACTCCTGACATACATTCGCACTGCTTTTATTCCCCACTCCTGCTCAACGGCAGTAAGAATTTGCCCTCAACACATGGAACCTAGTTGTTAACTATTTGTTCATAACCTACCTTGTCTTTCTGGCAGGACCAAACAGCATGGTTTCCAACAGCACAAAGAAAGGAGCTGCTTAAATAACAAGGCCTGTGAGGCTGGAGCAAGAGGGTGTCCATTTATGGCCTCATTCAGAACCACTCCTGTCTGAGTCCCCGAAGAGAAATGCTCTCACATGTTTTCTTTTCTTTCTCTCTCTGCATCCGTCTTACCTGAGTCTAGAATGTGATGTCTTTCAACCTCCTCTTAACCCAATTCCAGTCACACCTCCCATGCCACTTCTCCTGACTTACATGGAAAATCAATGTATTTCAAGTAGGAAATAACGAAGGCAAAGAGCTTTCACCTGAGGTGGAAATTATGCCGCCAGCTTGATGCAAATTGGAGGGAAAGACAAAAATAAAGTGGTGTTAGCTAGTATAGGCACACTCAATTCCGTGCAGTATTTGTTGCATTTGTAGCAAGGTGGGCTGGGCGCAGAGCCCAGATAAAACTAACATTGTGTCAATTTTGGCTTTTTGGGAAAAGATGTCAGATGTTGGTGAAAAACAGTGGATATTTGTTCAGATTTTTTGCAGAGACATGAATTGTTTTGTAGCCCTCAGTATATCAGGCTTTTCCCTCTGTCCCCCACCCCCTAAAAAGCAGGGGGCACTCTGGGAATGGAAAGATGATCGTGGACACCAGTTTACAGTTGGAGTGTAATTTCTGCTCATCACACATGGGGATTCCAATTTCTGAGGCTCAAAATGTATTGGCCCTTCATTTTGTGCCCCTGCTGGGTTTATGTTGGTTGTTTTCAAAGGCTCATAGATGGGAGCTGGCAGCTGTGGATGAGGCCACAATGTCACGGACAGGTGCATACGCCATTGCCCACTCTATTCCTCCTCCTCCAGGAAGCATCAGGGGTTGTCATCCATGCCTGTAAAGGAGGTTCCAAATGAAGAGCTGTGCCTGTCTGCCTTACAGAGCTTGCAGGCACTGTTATTAGCATTCTCCTGGCAGACAGTAATTGCTCTGCCATAAGGCACTGCCTCTTACATGTACCGCATGCTGATTTAAGTGACCTGGACGGATATTGATCATTTTTATGGTTAGGTATATATTCTCAAGAGTAATAGGAAAAAAGATAACCTGTGTTATGTTGTAACGTGTTGTGATACGTATTACTGCTTAGAATGATGCTAGACTTTGCAAAACAATTTCTTTTATTAAGAAAAGACAATGGGTGGTATTTGTCTAGGGCATAACTCACGACAGTGTGATGCAGATGACTGAAGTTAGAGGAACCACGCTCAAATGTGAGCATTTTTAGTTAACTTTTTAAAAACCACCATGCATATGGTCTTGTCTGCCACACTCCTCCCCCACCCCCCAATTTATCTCCCCTATTTCTGGAAGAATGAAAGAAAAATGTCAGTGTGTAGACAAATGACTTTGGGGTGTCCTAAAACCATAGATCCCTCATATTCTCACCAAAAGAGCCTAATACAGTGGGTTTGAGGGAGGCCCTGGAATCTGCATGTTAATAAGCTTCCCTGGTGGCTTCATGGTAGAAGGTCCTTAGGCCCTTACTTCTCAAAGAACTGCCTCAGAATATGCGCCCAAACAAAGCTTTGGCATCGAAGGCGCCCTTCTATTTTTTTCCCCAGTGATTGATGCCTGCTCTCAGGGAATAAAGTCTCATAGAACCTAATTTAATTGTTGAGCAGTGCTTCCTCTTAGAACCTCCTGTGCATGCAGGCCGGGGGGCCACTTGGCTCACGGGGACTTGTCGACCTCAGCACTGTTGACGTTTGGAGCTGGCTAGCTCTTGGTCACGATGGGTCATCCTCACACTGTGGGATGAAGCAGCATCCCCGTGGCCTCTGCCCTCTAGATGGCAGGGGTGCCGTCCAACCCCCACTGCTGTGACAGCCAAAACCATCTTCAGATGTTGCCAGACGTCCTCCAGGGGGACAGACTCATCCACGGGGAGAACCACTGGGTTATGTTGGTGCCTTCATCCCGCTTTGATAAGCCTTTCAAGTCACCACTGGACTCAGAAAATGGTGCTAAAAATGCATTTGCCAGCCTCCTTTTCAAGGATCCAAGTTACTTGAAAAGGCAGGTCCCCAGATGGAAAAAGTCTGCTTCAGTAGAAATTATTCATAGCTCTGTACCCCCTTGAATTTGTATTCTGTGCATGAAACAAAATGAGACGCCTGCAGCCTGGCGTCAACCTACTTTAGATCAGCTGCGAATTCAAGGGACTTCATGAACTCAGTATATAGCTGGGACAGGGCAGGTGGGCAGTGGACTGCCCTCCCAAGGGAATCCAAATGATCCAACATGTGTTTCAGGCTTGCTGTGTGCCTGCACTACGGTAGCTGGTAAGGATACAAACATGAATGAGCTGGAGCTCTGTCCCTAGAGAGGCTAGGTCTATTAGGAGGAGTCAGGCAAGCATGACATAATGGTCCTTGGCCAGATCCAGGTCCTTAGCTTCAGATCCAACTCTGCTCATACTAGCTGTGTAACTGTGGGCAAATTACACGGTCTCCCTGTGCCTCTGTTTCCTCAGAGGTAGAAAGGGTACCTACCTTAGGCGGTTGTTAGAAATGGTACGTACATCACGCAGTTGTTTGGAAGGTTCATATAAGGCTTTTCGGAAAATGCCTGGCATGTAGAAAAGGCTATGTTAGAAAACCGAGTGGTGGGCTTCTCTGGTAGCTCAGTGGTAAAGAATCTGCCTGCCAGTGCAGAGGACATGGGTTTGATCCCTGGTCTGGGAAGATCCCACGCGCCATGGGTCAGCTACTGAGCCCACGAGCCCAGAGCCTGTGCTCTGCAACGGAAGCCATCGTGATGAGAAGCCAGCAAGCCACGACTGGAGAGCAGCCCCTGCTGCTCTGGGTGTGGTGACAGAGAAGGCCGCACGCGGCAATAGAGACCCAGCACAGCCAAAATTTTAAAGATTTAATTTTTTTTAATCTAAAAATAAAATTATGTGTGTTAGTCACTCAGTTGGGTCTGACTTGTTGTGACCCCATGGACTGTAATCTGCCAGGCTCCTCTGTCCATGGGATTTCCCAAGCAAGAATACTGGAGTGGGTTGCCATTTCCTTCTCCAGGGGATCCCCCTGACCCAGGGATCGAACCCAGGTCTCCTGCATTGCAGGTAGATTCTTTACCATCTGAGCCACCAGGGAAGCTCTATCTGTATAAACCCAAATGCAGTCTTGGATTAGGTAACTATCACCAGTGGACCATGAACGTAACCAGTTTTCACTGTGGCTGAGAGTCTGAGACATAGTTAACTCCGGCTCTTTGAAATGAGTAATAGCAATAGGAATTGAATAAAGACTTTCCTGTAGCTCAAACGGTAAAGAATCTGCCTGCGATGCAGGGGACCAGGGTTCGATCCCTGGGTTGGGAAGTTCCTCTGCAGAAGGGACTGGCAATCCACTCCAGTATTCTTGCCTGGAGAATTCCATGGACAGAGAAGCCTGGCAGGCTACAGTCCATGGAGTTGCGAAGAGACGGACTTGACTGAGCCACTGGCACGCAATAGGAATTGAAGCCGTCGGTTAAATAAAGCTAGATAAGGAAGCTAAAAATTTAGCAAATGTTTACTGAGAGCTTACAGCTCAGGGATCTGTTACATCTACAACTATGTTCAGTGCAGAATTCACGAGTAACTGAAGACAACCCAAGAGTCTAGCCATAGGGGAGTGGCGTATGCTACCTTCAGACGATGAAATCTGGCCAGGAGGATAAGGATTACTCTTAACGTGTGGATGGGGAATGGTAACTGTGATACGTGGTGACGTCAGTAACGCAAGTTGCTGAAAATGCATCTGGTGCAATCCCTTTTGTGAAAAATAATCTCTGTGTGTGGGTGTGTTTGTGCTTGGGAAAAGGATAGACATCAAACCGTTAAAAGCAGTTAGCTCTGTTGTGGGGGGGAGTGGAAATAGAGAAGCAGAAGTGGAGGATCATTTTCCCCTGAACACTCCTGTTATCGTTTAGATTTTCAGAAAAATCAGATGTTGCTGGTGAAATTTTAAAATTCTAAAATTTTTTTTTAATTTAGCTGCATTGGATCTTAGTTGCGGCATGCAGAATCTTCATTGCAGTGCATGAGCTCCAAAGTATTCAGGCTTAGTTACCCCACCACATGTGGGACCTCAGTTCCCCTACCAGAGATCAAACGCATGTCCTCTGCAATGGACAGCAGATTTCTAACCACTGGACCGCCAAGGAAGTCCCAAAGAACTAAAGATGGTTTTAACTAAAAAGGACAGAGCATGAAGGCTGCTCCCATCCTAGGGGCTATCATCAACTTGCTTAAACCATTCTTGGCCTCAGTTTCCCGGAAACCTCCCAGGAGTGATGGAAAAAATGACAGATGTGCAGCTATATTGAAACTGCCCGGCCTCTACCTATGGATGCCCAGAGCTTGCACGTCAGGTCAGAGGATGTTTCCCCATAATGACACCCATCTCATAAAGGTGCTGTGAGAAGTAAATGAAATCAAAAGCTACATAAAATACCTGGATCTTAAGTACTCAAAAGACGTAGCTGAGTTAGTGCCTTTATACCAGCCTCCTCAGCATAGAGCCCAGTGAAAGGCATCACCAAAGTAGGGCATGATTTTTTAATTCCAAACCAAACTAATTCAGGGACTTCCCTGATGGTCCAGTGGTTAAGACTTTGCCTTTCAATACAGGGGGTGTAGGTTCTATCCCTGGTCAAGAAGCTGAGGATGGCCAAAAAAAACAAAACATAAAACAGAAGCAATATTATAACAAATTCAATAAGATTTTTTAAATGCTCCACATTTTTTAAAAATCTAAAAAAAAAAAAAAAAAAACCCACCAAACTTAATTCTAATGCCTGTTGCTGCATTTCTCAAACACACATTCTCCAGATAGCTGAGGGTCTCCCTGGCTAACAGCGTGATGGGAGGACAGATGGCAAAAGACACAAGGCCTCCCTCCATACTCACCCTGAGACCATACAATGCCTTTCACAGATGGTGTGGGTTCTCCGTGGGTGAAATTGGATGGCAGTCCTTCCACCCTTGATCCTTCAGGGCTGTTGTGAACACAAACGAGACAGGAGTGTCGTGTAAACTTTAAAGCCCTGTCCACATGGAAAACTCTCATTGTCACTGTCTTCCTTTTTATTTGACCTTAAACTGTAAGAAGGATCTGCCTCACACCTAACTAGCACTCAAGTGTCAGAGACTTCAGCTCCAAAATTAATTTTTCAGAGTACTTAAAAACCACTTGTCACTGGTGGGGGTTGGGGGGCGAACTGGGAGATTGGGATTGATGCGTGTGCACTGCCATGTGCAAAACAGATAGCCAGGGGAAGGTCTGTACAGCATAAGGAGCTCAGCTCAGTGCTCCGTGGTGGTCTAGATGGGTGGAATAGCGGATGGGAGGGAGGTCCAAGAGGGAGGGAATGCATGTATACATATGGCTGATTCCTGTCTTTGTAAAGCAGACACTAACGCAACATTGTAAAGCAACTATACCCCAATTAAACACAAAAACCGCTTCCCAGTGACGGCTGCAGCTAGGGTAATAGCTGCAAAGTGAGAAAGCAGAGAGAGAGCTCACACCTTCCAAAAAAGAAGGCCGTTCTTGGCGTTGCTTTCAGAAGATGATGTTTGGCTCCTGGTCTGATCTGCTGTAACACTGGAAGCCCGCTCCAGTATTCTTGCCTGGAGAATCCCATGGACAAAGGAACCTGGCAGGCTACACAGTCCATGGGGTCGCAAAGAGTCAGACATGACTGGCAACTAACACGATATTGGTCCTCTGTGCTCTGAGCAAACTTCCCAGGCCAACCTGCACTCCGCTGGCAGATGGAGACGTGCCTTGCCTGGGGGCAGTGGATCCACCACATTTTCAATCTTCCTTGGAGGTTTCCTCCTTCCACAGATGTCACTTAGTTCTAACTTGTTCTGTAATTGAAAACATCTTCTACCTTGTTCCAGAAATCTGTGGCACTGAGCCAGTGGCAGTTAGGACTCACCTGCACAGCAAGCTTAAAGAAAGTTTATCTGATTGGGGCTTGGTAGCCAAAAGGAGTTCGAAAAGTTAAAAACTTGGTGATTATTCATTGCTCTTTAGGTTCATGTATAGACTTTGCATCCCTGGAGGTTTCTAAAAATAGACTAAATACTCATCCTTCTTATTCAGTAACCCTCTCCTAGACCTCTCTTCCCTCTTGCTTCCACCCATATCGCCTCCCACATTCGCACAGACCTACTCGGTGACAGCTTTCGGCCCTCCTGTCACTCTCTTTGGCAGGGCCTTGCATCTCAGGCCTAGCCTCTTTCTGAAGCCTCCGGTTTTACCCTCTTCTATCCATCTTCCATCCCACAGCCAGGGTGACCTTGGAAAGCACACGGGTTTCTTGTGCTTGCCAGTCTAAAGCCCTCCTTGCTTTCATTGGCTATCAGGTGAGTCGATGTTGCCCAAGGCCCACCTCCCCAAGATAAGCCCCTCCCACTGCCCCTCCCCGAAACCTTACTTCCCAGTGGCTCACCTCCCCACTCCCCGAAGTGCACACTGTCAAAGTGGGCTGCTGCCGTTTCCCTTAAACATACCACGCCTCGGAACTTCTGCTCTACAGCCTGTCTGCCCAGTGTTCTCCTTCCCTCTCTCGTTCACCTGGTAAACTCCTGCTTGCACCTCAAAACCCAGCTCAGAAATCCTCTCCTCAGAGAAGTGACTCAAAGTGAGAAAAATCAGAGCCAGGCCAAAGACCGGAGGGGCCAGCAATCACCATTACCGTTTGCTTTCTTAAATCCAGGCACTGCCTGTTTCCTTGTTTAGTCAGGCCTCACCTGACTCGTAACGGTAAATCCTATCCTTATGCTGGTTTGGCAGATGACACAGAAGGTGAGAGCGGAGTGACTGGCCCACGGTCACACAGCCAGCTCGCTGTGGAACTGGGAGCTAAATGTCAGTCTGTTGGAGGAAAGCTTGCGGTTCGGTCAGCTCTCTGGGACAGTGTTTTTCAAACTGTCAGTCACAATTCACCAAGTAGGTGTGAGATCAGTCTAGTAGGCAGGGCTAGCTACATAATCCGTGGGGTCCCGGGGGAAACGAAAAACGCAGGGCCCTTTGTTCAAAGAGGAACAGGCATTTTCCTTTCTTCTGCAGTCTCTCCACTTGTCTTGGTTTCCATGCCCACAGCCTTGACCCTCATGCAGCTGACTGTTTTGAAAATACTGTGCCTTTTCCGCGTGTGCTGCTCATGGGCAGCGTGGCCTCGGAGCTGGTGTCAGCCCTGACCGGGAGTGACAGACAGTCTGGGAGAGGCTGTCAGAGGCCCCTCCTGACAGAAACAGCAAATGCTGTCTGCTGTGTCCACCAGCCTCCTGCTGGCTGGGGCACTTGCAGGAGCAGCCTCTTACAAGCTGACTCCCGGCCGCCTGCAGGCTGCCGTGTGTGACAGCATGGCCGCTGGGCTCTAAGAATGGATGTGTGATAAGAGCTGGGTGAGTGGCTACAAAACAGCTTCCCAGTAGCGGGGACCCAGCCTGTGTAGCCTAGTCAGTGGTCGCAAATCCAGGGACCACCCTTTAATCAGCCTGGCTGAGTGTCCCAGACCCAACAGCCTCCAGTGCCTGTCACCTAATCAGCAGCCCTTTGCAAGAGATGTCTTATCTCCACTTTGCAGATCCAGAAACTGAGGCTGAAAGAATCTAAGGGGCTTGCCCAAGGCTCTGTATCCATTCACTAGCAAATACAAAGGCATCCATCTACTATGTGCCAGGTCCTCAGAAGACAGAGACGGGCAAAAGAAAGGTCTTTCATCAGCCTTAGTCTAGTGGGAGCCAGGAAGAGGTGTAAAGATACCAGCTTTATTGAGAGACCACTCACATACCGTGTAATCCACCGGGTGCAGTGCACCAGCCAGCAGGCTTTATTCTATTCCAGAGTTGCATACTCCCAGCACAATTTTAGACCATTTCCATCACGCCAGAAAGAAACCTGGTACCCTTGTGCAATCACTTCCCAATTCCCTCCTTTCCCCCAGGCCTCCCTCCCCCTACACTCTTGGCAACTACTAATCTGCTTTCTGTTGCTATAGATTTGCCTATTCTGGACATTTCTTACAAATAGAGTCATACAGTTATGTGGTCTTTTGTGACTGGTTTATTTCACTTAGCATCATGTTTTGTAGCACATGCCAGCCCTTCGTGCTTTTTTTTCCTGCCAAGTAGGACCCCATTGTGTGGATAAAGACCGTATCTCGCTTGTTACTCATCACCTGATGGACATTTCCTGTTTTTGATGGTTAGGATAGCGCTGCTGTGAACCTTCACGTACAGATGTGTGCACAGCAGAAACCCAGATTAGAACTCAGTTCTGCCCATCTCCGAAGCCGAGCCACTGTTTCTCAGTAGCCTCCATGCCCCCCAGAGATCATGCTTCACAAGCCTGTCTGCCTCAGAGCTAGGTAGGTTTGGAGGGAAAAAATTCATCCACAGCCTTAGCTGAGCCTAGAAGACTTGTGGCAGGGGTGAGACTCCCAGGAGTCAGGCAGGTGAGGAAGTTCTTCAACAGTCGTGTGGCTCTCATCCTGCCCTCCATGATGGGAACCAGCAGAGAGCAAGGTGTTGGGAGTGCTGTGTCCTGAGTGACCTGCACTCAGAGGACTGACAGGAGTAACTGAGAAGTCTGGGCAGCATCTGCAGTGGAGCCTGAATGTGGTGCCCTTCTGGCTTGGTCTTGGCGCAGACCACAGAGCGTGTGCTTTCAGTCACTCATGGTTCTTTCCTGAGCCAACTACCTCTTAATATCAAAAGAAAGATTGTGACACTCTCAGTTATTGATAGGAAGGATAGTGCGTAAAGTCCAGCAAGTTCCAGGTCCACAGGTGAATCCATCCTGTTAACTATGACCTTAATGAGTTCAGTGGGCTCCTGGGGCAAGCCTTTCCTGAACTCCACCCCCACAGAGCCTACCCATTCTTTGCTCTATACTCCCTTCTGTTCTCTTCATCCATAGAACATAATCTGTTGTCACATCTCTGCCGGTCTTCTAACCTGTCTCCTCCTTGAACACAGAAAGGGAAGATTGCTTATTATCAGTCAAAGCACCTAGCACAGTCCTTGACACCTCGGAGGTGCTCAGGGGAGGCTGACAAGGAAGAAGGCAAGCCAGCAAACAGCTCTGGGGAGCACCTGCTCTCACCTGCTGTCTGTTCCTGGCAGCCAGCTCTCTGCCAGGCTGCCTGGGCCAACATGGCAGCAGGTACTGAGCCAGAGACAGAAGGACGCTAAAGCCCCTTTCTTCCCACCAGCCAGGTCACCGTAACCACAAATGGTAAGACAGAGAGAGAAGGGGGCCGAGCGGGCAGCAGCCACAGCAGATGGCATTTGTCTACGACTGACAGGCACAAGGGCCCCAGTGGTTATTTCTCAGCCACGCCTGCGGCCCCAGTTCAGCCCTGGCCTAGTTTCAAGCTCATTATATGCCACTGCCGGAGCGAAATGCCCACCTTGTCCCTGGTTCCTGGGACCTGCCCTTTCAACCCATCACTTGGCATTTTACTGCCTCTAAGATCCGCTACTTATCAAAACCCCAACTAATTAAAACTTGCAACCGATTTCTTACAATCCTCTGCTTCCTAGTAAACCTTACAGGTTAATTCAGATGCTTCCTTCAGCTCCTAGAGAAGTGGTTTTCTCCCTATTGCTTTGTTATCTAAGCTTTTTCATCTTATCTTAGATTTTTCTGATGTTCCAAGTCTACAATTCACTTGTTCCCAGAGAAGCTTTTCTGTCTTTATGGGGAGGCACATCTCTCTCTATGATGGTTCCTGCGGCAAATATTTTAACGTTTTTCCCAAAGGGGAGCGTCTTGCTTTCTTCCCTGCCTTCCTGAAACCTAACTCTAGGCTGAGTCTGCTGTAGCTGGTTCTTTGCAGCCATGACTGTGCACCTACTGGGCACCCTTCCCCCACTTCCTGCTGAGTCTCCAGGATTCTGCCTCTTCACCTTTCTTGAACCAGCTGTTAGCATCTCAGAGCCCTGGGGGCTGGAGCTGAATCCTGAGAGCTCATCCCATTCAGTGCCCATGCCTTACAGGTGATGCAGCGACACCTGTTAGGGACAATACTAGGAAGAGCATTCAGGTATTCAGGCCTTCCAGTTCCCTTTCAGGGGCCCTCTCCATGCAGACACCTTGCCGGAGGTACAGTGGGTAACCAAGAGGCTGCATCTTACGAACACGGCTGTGTCACACCATCAGGGTGCATGACTCTGAACTCAGCCTTCTTCACTCTACCTCCTGTGGCCCCTGAGGCCTCTCCCACCATCATAGTGATTCACAGCCGGAAAGGACAACATGTTCTCTTCAAGCCTGTGGATGTCCCCAAGTCTCCTCCTAGATCGTTTATGGAAAATAGAAGATGACTTTGTCAGAAATTTGTCAGAGGTCCTATACTGATCATTTGGGAAATTTTCTTGGACAATCACCCATTTCTTTCTGCTTTTGCTTTCCTGGCTTTCTGCTGTGGGAAAACATTCCCTCTGCTGGTTATGGGTGGTTAACGGAGCCTGGGCAAACCTCAGGTTCTAGCAGGTCTGCAGAATTTCTCGGGCTAGCAAATAAAAGCAGCAAGGCTTCAGTGTCCCATCAAAAGCAAGCTCATTCTTTTCTTATTTCTGGCAGAGTCTCATTTTGTGATGCCTTGGGAAATGATTCACTGGTGGTAGTGGGTTATTTTCCCCATTGTACTCTGTGGCCTGAAGGCCAAGGAAAGTAATAAATACAGTGTCGGGCAAGGAATGGATGTGATGGGTTTTTAAGTCTCAGCTCCCCTAAATGTGGATTTCCAGCTTGGGGCTTCGATTTCCAGTTTCCTGCCTCTCCTCCTCATCCTCCTGCAGCCCACGGGATATATGACTGACCGACCAGCTCCCTCTGGTCCCCGGGGCCATTGCTCTCCTGAGCCTGGGCATACTGATGGGGAAGGACAGTCAGGCCTCTTGCCTTGGTGGGTTTCAAACCGCCTGCCTTGAAGTGCAAATGGCAGGTGCCGATTCCTCTGTGTCTTTTAGAGCCTCCGCCTGGCTCTTTTATGAGATTACAGGCACTTTCATCTCAGGTTTGGCCCCATTTCCCGTCCTTCTCAGCGAGGCTCCAAAGACGGGCAACGAGGCGAGAACAAGGAGAGGAGGCCCATTCGTGGCCGAAGCCCCGCTGGGCAGGGCCACCTGGCCTGCGCATCCTCCAGCCTCATCCCTTTGAACCTCGGAGGCTGAGAAGGGAGCACCGGGGACCAGGTTAAGAGGGGTCCTTTCCCCCCTGGCGCCTGGAGGAAGTTGCACTGCATCCTGGGAAGGCTCTAATCATCCCATTGCTTTGTGTTGTTCACTTCAATCCAGGGAAGCAGGGCTCCGGTGCTTTTCTTCTCTTTTAAACCCAGAGGTACTTTTTTGAGGCTCAGGGCTGAGAATACAACCTGTCTCTTACGCTTGTGCTTTATGTGCGTGCCTGCACACACACCCTTCTTCTTTGCTGTATTTGCTCATCATCTTGCTTGTCAGGTTTCTTTTCCTTTAAAAGTCCAACCCGGGTTTCCTTCCCGTTTTGCTCCCAATAAAGGAGGGGGAGAGCTTCTACCTCCTCCTCAATCCTGATGCCTTCCTTCCATCCATTTGTCCTCTTTTTGAATCATTTTCTCATGGAGCTTTCCCTCGGGGCTAGCTTCTGTCCTTAGGAACAGGAAATGCAACAAATACCAAGGCAGAGTTCTTGCTTTTTGACTTCATGCTTCTGATCGGCCTTCTCCGCTCCCAGCCCCTTCCAGCTTCCCCTCCCAGCACTCCTCTCCAGACCCAAATCCCCACCATTCCCGGGCCCAGCCTTCCTTTTGTGTCTTGGTGCATTGGATCACGCATTCCCTGGTTCAGCATGCCCTTCCCTCTCCAGGTCCCCATCCTCACCTTCACCTGGCTCCACCCTGGTCTCTGTGGAACCTTCCAGCACCTCTGCCCCCACCCCAGGCAGCTAGCACCTCCCTCCGCTATGGGCTCAGAGGCAGTCTAACTGTGACCTGTGTTCCTCAGGGCTCCCAGTCTTGGGCTCACATTTGGGTCCCCATGCGTGAGGCTTTGTCCCCACCCACTGTGGTGGGACTCCAGCACCCGAGCGTCTCCAGGCCCCTAACCAGGAGAAGGAGGAGACGACTGAGGATGAGATGGTTGGCTGGCATCACTGACTCAATGGACATGAGTTTGAGTGAACTCTGGGAGTTGGCGATGGACAGGGAGGCCTGGCGTGCTGCAGTCCATGGGGTCGCAAAGACTCAGACACAACTGAGCAACTGAACTGAACTATTCCTGGGACCCTCAGCAGGCGTGATAGTCTTTCCTCCAAAAAACTACCGTGACCCCACCGCCTGTTTCTGCCGGAGCTGAGCCTCCTCCTCTTGCCTCTCTGAGGTCCCACAGCATCTGACAGAACACCCAACCACCACCGCCCCACCCCCACGGTGAACTCCGCTGTGACAGGAGAGTCCACCCCCACGCTGTGTGTCACATTCTGTCACAGAGCCTAGCAGTGCTGCTGCTTCATGCAGAGATCTTTCTTGAGCAAACTCTGAGTGTTTGCTTGTCCCCTCCTCTCAGAATTAGGCATGGATCCTTGCAGCCTGGGCCAGAGGATGATCTGACAGAGACCAGACACCAGGCTGCAGTCACAGAGTCACATCGCATTTCCCTCCGATGACTCAGGCGGTGTTCCTGAGTCAGGGTATGTGCCTTCCCTAAGGAAACATTAGCTCCCCAACAGCTCTGGGTTCTTAGAATTCAAAACACTATTAGCGAGAATGTCCTGCCAGAATTCCAAATGTGCCCTAAGGTGTCTGCATCCTAAAACAAACTGCGGCCCAGGAGGAACAGCCACCACCCTTATACCCTCCTTGCCCACAGCAGACATCAGTAATCAATTACAGTTCCGTTCCTGCCCAGAGAGGCCGTGAGGATTCTCCCCAGAGAACCCCGCGCACTGAACCTCTACTCGGCGGGCTCCCTGGATCCCCTCAATGGAAATAATTTCAACCTTTTACTTTTTTAACTTTTCATAACCCTCAGGATTTCACTGCTCATATCTGGGCCCATCCAGGTTATGCTAATAAAACTAATGACTAACATCCACTAACTCTTTTTTTTAAAAATTGAGGTATAGTTGATATACAATATTATATAAGTTTCAGGAGTACAACACAGTGATTCGCGATTTTTAAATACTGGGCTGTATTCCTTGTTTGTGCAGTACATCCTTGTAGCTTGTTTATTTTATACATAGCTGTTTGCACCTCTTAATCGCCTACTTCTGTCTTGTTCCCCACCCCCACACACACACACTGGTAGCCACTAGTTTGTTCTCTGAATCTGTGAGTCTGCTTGTTATATTCACTAGTTTGATGTATTTTTTAGATTTTATATATAAATGATACTCATCTGATTTCTTTATGTATAACACCTTCCACGTCTATCCATGTCATTGCAAATGGCAAAACTCCATTCTTTTTTAATACATGTATCTCACGTCTTTATCCACTCATCTGTTGATGGACACTTAAGTTGCTTCCATATCTTGGCTATTGTAAAAGTACTGCTATGAACATTGGGGAGCATGTATCTCTTTGAATTAGTGTTTTGAGTTTTTTTATATACCCAGGAGTAGAATTGCTAGGTCATATAATAGTTCTGTGTTTTTTTAAGATGGAAATATAGTTGCTCTACAATATTATGTAAGTTACAGGTGTACAGTATAATGATTCACAATTTTAAAGGTTATACTCCATTTATAATTATTATAAAATATTGGCTATGTTCCCCATGTTGTACAAAATGTCATTGTAACTTATTTGGACCTCTTAATCCCTGGCCTATTTTTAATTTTTTGAGATGCCTCCATACCATTTTCCATGGTGGCTGCACCAATTTACATTCTTATCAACACTGTGCTAGAATTCCCCTTTATCCACATCCTTACCAACATCTGTTATTTAAGTGTTCTTTTTGATGATAGCTACTCTGATAGGTGTGAGTGGTATCTCATTGTGGTTTTAATTTGCATTTCTCTGGTATTAACGATGTTGAGCATCTTTTCACCTGTGCCTGTTGGCCATCTGTGTGTCTTCTTTGGAAAAAATGTCTATTCAGGCTGTCTGACCATTTTTCACTCGGGTTGTTTGCTTTTTAGGTGTTAAGTTGCATGAGCTGTTTATATATTTTGAATTTTAACCCCGTATTGCCATGTCATTTGCCAGTTTTCTCTATTAAGTAGGCTCTCTTTTCTTTTTATTGATGATTTCCTTTGCTGTGCAATAGCTTTTACGTTTAAGTAGGTCCCATTTGTTTATTTTTGCTTTTATTTCTTTTGCTTTAGGAGACATCCCCCAAAAATTGCTCTGATTTATGTCAAAGAGTGTTCCACTGTATTTTCTTCTAGGAGTTATGGTTATCAATGTTACATTTAAGTCTTACATTTGTTTTGGGTTTATTTTTGTATGTGGTATTAGGAAATATTTTAATCTCATTCTTTTACATGCAGCCGTCCAGTTTTGTCTTTTCTCCATCGAATAGTTTTTCCTCTTTTGTTATAGATTAATTGACCATCAGTGTCAGGGTTTATTTCTGGACTGTCTGTTCCATTCCATTGATCTATGTTTCTGTTTTTGTGCTGGTGTTATACTGCTTTGATTCTTGTAGCTTTGCAATATGCTTTTGTGCTCTTACCGTGAGTCAGGCTCTGTTCTAAGTGACTCTTGTTAAACTCATTTAATCTTCACAGTCATATAAAGTAAATGCCATTGTTGTTCAGTCGCTCAGTTGTGTCTGACTCTTTTTGACCCCCTGGACTGCAGCACACCAGGCTTCCCTGTCCTTCACCATCTCCCAGAGCTTGTTCAAACTCATCTCCATTGAGTCAGTGATGCCATCCAACGGTCTCATCCTCTTTTGTCCCCTTCTCTTGCCTTCAAACTTTCCCAACACCAGGGTCTTTTCTAATGAGTCAGCTGTTCACATCAGGTAGCCAAAGTATTGGAGCTGCAGCATCAGTCTTTCCAACGAATATTCAGGATTGATTTCCTTTAGGATTAACTGGTTTGATCTCCTTGAAGTCCAAGGGACTCTTTAAGAGTCTTCTCCAACACCACAGTTCAAAAGCATCGATTCTTTAGCACTCAGCCTTTTTTATGGTCCAGCTCTCACATCCGTACATGATTACTGGGAAAACCATAGCTTTGACTAGACGGACCTTTCTCTGCAAAGTAATGTCTCTGCTTTTCAATATGCTGTCCAGGTTTGTCATAGCTTTTCTTCCAGAGAGCAAGGAGCCACTATCATCCCCATTTTACAGATGAGGCAACTCAGACCCAGGAAGGACACGGTCCTCAAGACAGGAACTGTATCCTACCCACCCTTGTCACTTCAGGAGTTCAGCCAACATTTTTATTAGGCCCCATGCACAACAGGCCCTGCAACAGACCTTGAGGACAAAATTAAGATCTTGTGTGATGCTTGGGTATACCCTTTAAGAAATCATTTACTTTGAGCACAATTTTCATGGAGATAGGAGGATGGGAATTAAATTCAAGGGGAGTAGAATTGACTAGTGAAGAAGTAAGTTCATTCAAGGCATTTAAAATGAATGAGCCAGAGAGGAAAGAACAAAGCTGGAGTCTGACTAATGTCTTTTATCCCCTGACAGCCCTCCCTGTTCTTGTAGAAGCAGGTTTTTCCCTGTCCAACACCCCGAAGCTCAGAGGACGGCATTGGAATTCGTGAAAGAGCTGTAGCCCCCTGGGGTGTGGGTGCGTGCCCGCCTCCACACCCCCGCAGCCTCACTCTTCTGCCCTGTGCAGGATGACAGAGCCTCTCTCTCTTGTACTCTTGGCTGGGGGGCCATCACCACCAGGCCCCTCCAGGACTGGCTGTCGGCTGGTCCAGATCCCCCAAACCTCTCCTTCCCCACCACCTTCAGCGAAGCTGTTTTTCTTCCTTAGAAACAAGAACTTCAGTCCTGGCATCTGCCTCCCTCAGCGCCTTCCCTGCCCCATCTTTTCCTTGCCTCCCATCTCAGCTTCCCCTGACATCCAGATCCCTTGCCACCTGGACCTCAGCAGATACCACCGTTTGTTCAGTCCTGTATGTCTTGGCCCAGGCCAGAGCTCAACCCACCTTTTCTGGCAAAGGGCAGATAATATTTTAGACTGTGTGGATCAGAGGGTTTCTGTTGCAGCTACTCAAATCCTCTTTGGAAGGGTAAAAGCAAATGTGGGCCCAGCTGTCTGTGTTTCAATAAAGTTTTATTTATAAAAGCAAGAGATAAACATAGTCAAACCTCAACCAAATTTCTCCAAATATCTGGAATATCCTTCAGCCTCGTTGCATAACATCCATTCATTCCTGTTTTTCAAGGTTCAGCTATAGTCCCACCTAGCCAGGAAAAAACCCTCCCCACCACCACTGCTCTATAAACTAGTCTCCCCTTGACCAAGTCCTTTTCCTTATCATCTGTTACACCTTTGCATGTGTTACCTCACTCTGCTTAGATGGTTAGCTGCTTGGGGTGTCCATCTTAAACATCCTAAAGGTGCCATTAGATATAGCAATGTGCTGAATTCATAGTCAGGACAGAGTATCGATCTACCATTAAGGAGATTTTCTCAGTTGCAGCGGATGAGCAAGGGCGTGGTTTGCTGTTTTTTTCTGGTACAGCATACCACTTATTCATTCCACATGTATTTATTAAGTACTCACTACATAAGACTCCTTTTTTTTTTTAATAAGTCGTGTGCTAACTTCAGACTCTTACTAGCATGAATATGTAATGACATCATGTTTTGAAAACCACCAGCTTAAGAAATCAAAGACATTCTCAAAGATGAGAGGATGGCAGTGATTACTAGTCAAGCTGCGTCTTTCAATTTATAAAGTGCGTCTGCAGCCATTTTCTCAATTGATCGTAGCGACAACCCTCCGAGGGGAATGGTGTTATCCCATTTTACAGATGAGAAGGATGGGCTCAGAGGTTTATGGCCCCACTTGTTTGAAGTCACACAACTTCTAAGAAATGGGGCTTGACTCCAAAACTCTTTCAGCCATGGTTTCTCTCCTAAAACAAAAGAAAACCACTCCTCTGATTCTAAAGATCACAATCTAGGTTGTCATAGAAATTGTTGAGAAAATATAAAACAAAAAATAAAAAATCATGAATACGCCCTCAGCTCATAGACACCCCATGTTGACATCATCTGCATGTTTTTACGTGTTTGTGTGTAACACAAAATTGGAATTCTTTTGTATGTACTGATGTGCTCAGTCGTGTCCTAATCTTCATGACCCCCTGAGCTATAGCCCCCCAGGCTGTTGTGTCCGTGGGATTTTCCAGTCCAGAATACTGCAGCAAGTTGCCAGTTCCTTCTCCAAGGGAGCTTCTCAACCCAGGAATCGAACCCACATCTCTTGCATCTCCCTCACTGCCAGGCAGATTCTTTACCACTGCACCACCTGGGAAGCCCCATATACTGATATGCAGCTGCAGTTTGGGGGGCCATTTCTTAAAATTAGGGTACAATTTGCATACAGTGATACTCACACTTTTTGATGAACAGTTCTGTGAGTTTTGCTAAACGCACTTCGATAAATTCAAGATATAAAACAATCCTATCACCCCCAAAATTCCTTTGTGCCCCTTTAGTCCACCCCCTACCCCATATCCTGAAAACCACTAGTTTCTCTCTAATTTTGCTTTTTCCAGAGGTCACTTAAATGGCATCATACAATGCATGCAGCTTCATTTTTTCCTTAACATTTTATGTGTATGTTCCCACATCATTATATATTCTCTGAAAGTATTATTTTTTTAATGACTCCCAGGCACTCACCCGCCTACGTGCTCTTCCACTCAGTACTGCAGCCCCTTGGAGAATAGAAATGAGAGATAGAAGGTCATGTTGGAAAGAACAAGAGCAGAATGGACCTGCTTGAGCCCTGTCATCCTTGATAGGAGGTGCCAGCTTTTCTGCCTTGCGGCCAAGGCACATCCGTGCCAGCACACCAAACAATACCACATCCATGATACATGATAGTAATGTGTATCCGGCTCTATGCCTTTTGAGCCTTCCCTAGTCGTGGCAGCTTCAGATTCTTGGCTTCAGATCCAGGGTTTCCTCAAGGAAATGGAGATAAGAGTGTTCCCCGCACTGGTCCATTGTGAGGATGAAAGGAAACGCATGTGGTGTGCATTAAAGTGGGGGCCACAGTGCCCTTGAGCATGGACTGGTTTTCCTGTTCCTTCCCCAAATGTCTGGATCAACCTTCCTTTAAAAAGGAGAGATGAGGGCTTCCCTGGTGGCTCAGTGGCAAAGAGTCTGCCTGCCAGTGCTGGAGACACAGGTTGGATCCCTGATCTGGGAAGACTCCACATGCCACGGAGCAACTGATCCGTGTGCCACAGCTGTTGAGCCTGTGCTCTAGAACCTGGAGGTCGAAACTCCTGCAGCCCACACACCCTGGAGCCGGTGCTCTGCAGCAAGAGAAGCCACCACGATGAGATGCCCACACACACAACTAGAGAGCAGCCCCCACTTTCCACAAGGAGACAAAAGCCCGCACAGCAAAAAAGGCCCAGCACAGTCAAAAATAAAAAGAGAAATTTTTTTTTTAATGGAGAGACGAGTTGATGTTATGACGACAGATTGTTACCTAGTTGAAGCTACCTCCCTCCCATCATCAGAAGGATGAAGAAATTGAAATCAACCCTGAATATTCATTGGAAGGACTGATGCTAAAGCTAAAGTTCCAATACTTTGGCCACCTGATGAAAAGAGCCAACTCACTGGAAAAGACCCTGAGGCTGGGAAAGATCGAGGGCAGGAGGAGAAGGGGACGACAGAGGATGAGATGGTTGAATGGCATCACTGATGTGATGGACGTGAACTTGGGCAAGCTCCGGGAGATGGTGAGGGACGGGAGGCCTGGCATGTGGCAGTCCATGGGGTCACAAAGAGTTGGACACGACTTGGTGACTGAACAACAGCCAGCGCCTTGGAAAGAATGGTACAGCTGTCAGAATCATTGTCCTTTGAAAAGAGATACATAGGGGACTTCAGAACCAGCGCTGAATGCACGGGAGACGCCCCTCAGTGCAGGATGGGGCAGGAGTGGGGATGACACTGTGGCTCTTATGACTAAAATGGCTCAAGGCCTTTTCTGTCTTCATTTGGGGGTGTTGGAGTTCCAGCCATTTCTTCCCCACCCCAGCCTGGCATTTTCTTCTCCCTCCTTCTGAGGGACAACTTAGACTTCTCCCAGCAAAGCAAAGTCAGTATCCTAGAGTGTTGCTATGGAAAGAATGGCAACATCCCTTGCGAGTTTATGAAGAAAAAAAGAAAGAACGAAAAGGAAAAAAAGAAAAAAAAATAGGACAAGCAGGATTTTTTTTTTTAAGTGTTACAAAACTGGGAGAAAAACTGTTCCACCACTAAATATATCCACTTACCAAATCAGCAGATGTTAGGGTTTATACAGCGTCAGACTCTCAGTCGCCCAGAAGACCCCTGGCAGATCATTTTCATGGCCTGGCTCCCACAGAGGCCTGGGAGGCGGCTCGAGACTTCTAGGTTGGTGGCTGGAATCTTCTGTGTTGGCCAAATGGAGGATGTGGCAGTCACTTCCAGGGGTACCTCTCAAAAAACTGGACTCTGTTTTATTTGTTATAAAGACCTGCCTCCAATTCCTCTTACCCCCTGCCATTTCCTGTGTCAGGTCGCCCAAGGTTGGACTCCCTTGGGTTCTTTGCAAATCTTGAACCCCAGCCCTGCCTTGGGTTAGCTCTGGCCCTAGAGCATGTTTTTCTGAGTTCCTCATGAGCATCTGAGCTGCAGTTCCCATGTTGGTGAAACACCTATTTTCAGAATGTTTTGAAGTTTTAACAACCATACATGAAGCTCCTAGCACGGTGGCCCGCACAGAACCATTAACCGTGGTGTTGTATAACCGAAAGAGATTTTCCTACCTTCTAGTCATATTGCCTGTCTGCCTCCGAGACTGTTGAGGGCCGCAGAGGGGGCAGGTGAACTTGTGTCTCTCATCCTGCTGATGGAGCCAGCCGGGTGGTCCAGGAGGTGTGGACCCCCTCCTCAACCTCAAGCCTTCCTTGGTGTCTTGTGGTCATTCTTAAGATTATTTCCTGGCCTGAACGTCCAGATGCAGAGCACCTTCTCACACTCTTGGTTGATATCTTGGGCCTGCTTCTGTGCTGGTTAACTATTGCTGCCTTAAAAGTAAAAGTGTTAGTCGCTCAGTCGTGTCTGCCTCTTTGAGACCCCATAGACTAACCCACAGTGCTCTTCCCATGGGATTCTCCAGGCCAGAATACTGGAGTGGGTGGCCCTTCCCTTCTCCAGGGGATCTTCCCAGCCCCGGGATTGAACCCAGGTCTCCTGCATTGCAGGCGGATTCTTTACCATCTTAGCCACCAGGGAGACCTTAAAATGCACCAAAACTTAGGAGTTTCAATCAGAAATCTATTGTCTCTCACAGTTCTGAGTGAGAAGTTCAGAGTGTAGCAGTTAAAGGGCAGGAGGAGAAGGGGACGACAGAGGATGAGATGGTTGAATGGCATCACTGATGTGATGGACGTGAACTTGGGCAAGCTCCGGGAGATGGTGAGGGACGGGAGGCCTGGCATGTGGCAGTCCATGGGGTCACAAAGAGTTGGACACGACTTGGTGACTGAACAACAGCCAGCGCCTTGGAAAGAATGGTACAGCTGTCAGAATCATTGTCCTTTGAAAAGAGATACATAGGGGACTTCAGAACCAGCGCTGAATGCACGGGAGACGCCCCTCAGTGCAGGATGGGGCAGGAGTGGGGATGACACTGTGGCTCTTATGACTAAAATGGCTCAAGGCCTTTTCTGTCTTCATTTGGGGGTGTTGGAGTTCCAGCCATTTCTTCCCCACCCCAGCCTGGCATTTTCTTCTCCCTCCTTCTGAGGGACAACTTAGACTTCTCCCAGCAAAGCAAAGTCAGTATCCTAGAGTGTTGCTATGGAAAGAATGGCAACATCCCTTGCGAGTTTATGAAGAAAAAAAGAAAGAAGAAAAGGAAAAAAAGAAAAAAAAATAGGACAAGCAGGATTTTTTTTTTTAAGTGTTACAAAACTGGGAGAAAAACTGTTCCACCACTAAATATATCCACTTACCAAATCAGCAGATGTTAGGGTTTATACAGCGTCAGACTCTCAGTCGCCCAGAAGACCCCTGGCAGATCATTTTCATGGCCTGGCTCCCACAGAGGCCTGGGAGGCGGCTCGAGACTTCTAGGTTGGTGGCTGGAATCTTCTGTGTTGGCCAAATGGAGGATGTGGCAGTCACTTCCAGGGGTACCTCTCAAAAAACTGGACTCTGTTTTATTTGTTATAAAGACCTGCCTCCAATTCCTCTTACCCCCTGCCATTTCCTGTGTCAGGTCGCCCAAGGTTGGACTCCCTTGGGTTCTTTGCAAATCTTGAACCCCAGCCCTGCCTTGGGTTAGCTCTGGCCCTGGAGCATGTTTTTCTGAGTTCCTCATGAGCATCTGAGCTGCAGTTCCCATGTTGGTGAAACACCTATTTTCAGAATGTTTTGAAGTTTTAACAACCATACATGAAGCTCCTAGCACGGTGGCCCGCACAGAACCATTAACCGTGGTGTTGTATAACCGAAAGAGATTTTCCTACCTTCTAGTCATATTGCCTGTCTGCCTCCGAGACTGTTGAGGGCCGCAGAGGGGGCAGGTGAACTTGTGTCTCTCATCCTGCTGATGGAGCCAGCCGGGTGGTCCAGGAGGTGTGGACCCCCTCCTCAACCTCAAGCCTTCCTTGGTGTCTTGTGGTCATTCTTAAGATTATTTCCTGGCCTGAACGTCCAGATGCAGAGCACCTTCTCACACTCTTGGTTGATATCTTGGGCCTGCTTCTGTGCTGGTTAACTATTGCTGCCTTAAAAGTAAAAGTGTTAGTCGCTCAGTCGTGTCTGCCTCTTTGAGACCCCATAGACTAACCCACAGTGCTCTTCCCATGGGATTCTCCAGGCCAGAATACTGGAGTGGGTGGCCCTTCCCTTCTCCAGGGGATCTTCCCAGCCCCGGGATTGAACCCAGGTCTCCTGCATTGCAGGCGGATTCTTTACCATCTTAGCCACCAGGGAGACCTTAAAATGCACCAAAACTTAGGAGTTTCAATCAGAAATCTATTGTCTCTCACAGTTCTGAGTGAGAAGTTCAGAGTGTAGCAGTTACAGCTCGTTTCTGCCCCGTGCTATCTGGGGCTTTGGTTCAGAGGACTTGAAATGATGGGTCTAGAACAGTGAGGGCTGACAGAGCGTCCCTCTCCTCAGGTAGCTTGCGTTGTCTCCTCAGGTAGCTTGCGTTTCCTCACAGCATGGCGGCCTCAGGGCAGTCAGACTTCTCCCACGGGGGAGGAAGCAGAAACCACGTATCCTCTTAAAGGTCCCAGCCCAGAGCTGTCACAGGGTCACATTTTACTGGGCAGAGTGGTCACAGAGCAGCCCCAGTCCCAGGGAACAGGAACGGGATGTGAGCCCCACCTCTGTGTCAGTGAGTGTGTGGCCGTCTTTAAGCTGCCACAGTGCAGGCGTGTCTGCTGTTGCTTCAGTCGCTTCTGACGTCTTGCGACCCCGGGGACAGTAGCGCGCCAAGCTCCTCTGTCCATGGGATTCTCCGGGCAGGAATGCTCGAGCGGGCTTCCAGGGGCTCTTCCCGACCCAGAGACGGGACCTGCATCTCTCATGTCTCCCTCGTGGGCAGGCGGATTCTCTACCACTAGCACCGCCTGGGAAGCCGTGATCTGCCAGTGTCTACCACAAAATCACTGCCTGCCTGCCCTCGAAGGAGAGTCTCAGAAGCTGGTGGAGGCACCTGAGAGCAGAGCCAGAAGGCAGGACCCGCATTCCTGGTCACAGGTGAGGTGGGAGCTCAGAGAGTGCGCCTCTCAGGGTAGCCGGCTGCTCGGAGGCTTACGTGAGATTGTTCCTGCTTTGGGGAGGGTACTCATTTCCTAGAGCTGCCTTCCCCAGAGTACCACCATGGGTGGCTGAAAACAGCAGAAACTTTCTGTCTCCCGGTTCTGGAAAGCTGAAGTCATGCTTCCCCCAAAGGCACTAGGGAAGGCTCTGTTCCAGACCTATCTCCTAGCATCTGGTGTGTGCGCGTGCTAAGTTGCTTCAGCCGTTCCAGCTCTTTGCGATCGTATGGACTGTAGCCCACCAGGCTCCTTTATCCGTGGGATTCTCCAGGCAAGGATACTGAAGTGGGTGGCCAGGCCCTCCTCCAGGGGATCTTCCCGACCCAGGGATCGAACCCATGGCTCCTGCCGCGTCTCCTGCGTTACAAGTCTATTCTTTCTTGACTGCTGAACCACCTAGGAGGTGGGAGGGCTGTAAAGAGCCTGCTGAGGGCAGAGGTTTCAGGGAGAAGAGTGTGTGAGCTTTGCTTAGAGCCTTGGGGACCCTGAATGCTCATCAGACAAGTTGGAATGGGATTCATGAGCATGGGAACCCAGACTGGTTGTTACTAACATAAGAGAGAGAGTAAAATCAGAGACTCTGGGAGCGTTGCCTGGCAGAAGGCACAGGCAGATTGGAAGAAGGAAGACCATGGAAGGAAAGACCGTCCTTCCATTTCAGCAGTCTGGATGAGGTGTGATGATGGCTTGGACCAGTGTGTAAATATCTGTGGTGTTACAAACAAATGATAGAGCTTGGATTCAAATCAAAAGAGAGAGACAGACTCATGAACTAGGGTAGCATGCCTTGGGCACACACAGGACAACCGGAGGTAGTAGCCAACATGCTTTTGTGTCACCAGCATGAGTGACAGAGAGTCTGTTGGCCCTGCAGGCACGGGAGAAAAATGGGGAAGCCAGATGATCATCTTGGCTTGCAGCAAGTTGGGTTTGCAAACTAGATGTGTGCTAAATTGCTTTAGTCGTGTCCAACTCTGTGTGACCTCAAGGACTGTAGCCCACCAGGCTTCTTTGTCCATTGGTTTCTCCAGGCAAGAATACTGGAGTGTGTCGCCAGGCCCTCCTCCAGGGAATCTTCCCAACCAGGGATCAAACTCGCATCTCTTACATATCCTGTCTGGGCAGGTGGGTTCCTTACCACTAGCGCCACCTGGGAAGCAAACAAGACACACGATTATTATTGTTACTGTTTCTGCTATTTCCGTTTTTATTCTCTAATTAACTAGATAGAATACATTGAATACTTTGTATACACCAAGCTGTATTATGCTTTTCTTTGATTGATCTTATTATTTGATTCTCACAACAACTGCCTGAGGGATAATTTCAGTTATTATCCCCATGATACAAATGAGAAAACTGAGATATCCTTTTCTCTCTGAAATGTTCTGTCCCTCGATCAAGATGTTATTTTAACAATTTTCATTTTAATACCACTCATGACACTGAGCCTTCAATTTTTTAAAATTTCTTCCCCTGTGAGCGTGCTGATATTTCATCAACCAATGCTCAGTGACCATTCTGACCCATTCAATCAGCTAAGAAATAACCCCATTTCTCATTTGTATATAGGAATTTGCTTCTTGATATTCATCAGCATGTTTTTAATATTTTGACCAAGCTCCCACACCCAGGGTCATAGCATGTTGGAGCCTCATGACTGTCAGCTAGAAACTCCTCTGGAAAAGGACAAAAAGAAATTTCAAAAACAGGCCCATCATGTGTGAAAAAAAAATCCACTAAGTATATTGTTTCTTGGCCTTTATGCCCATAACACACACACTTTCTCACACAGATTTATAGCGTACAGCAGTTGCCATAAAGATCTTGTTACATAGGAAGCTATGGATGCCACATAGTTGGTTATAATTAATTAATGTTGTATGCCACCAAAATGGCGGGGGCAAGAGAAAGATCGGGCTTGGGTTCAAACTTCAACTCGGGAGACTGACTCAGCGCTGTACCACCTGTTGGCACAACAGGAAGGGAACAGCAGAGAGCTGGTGTAAGGAAGGTTCTGAGACAATCACGGAAGGAAATCTCAGCCTCGGGGGCCTTGGTGGGAAATAGCGGCTATAGTATTTCTGGCTCCGCCTCCTCAGGATAACAGCTCCTGAGCAGTGACACAGTTAAAAGTGTTCCGAGAACCGTAATGCACGTTCTGGATCTGAAGGATGTTGATTCCGAGCACCATCGTTACTGTTATTATCATTGATGCGGAGAGGAGAGACTAGGCTGTTGGCAAAAAGGGACACACATAGATTGATAATTTTCTACCAAAGAGCAGCAGCTTGTAAAATTGCTCAGAAACTGTAAAAGGGGAATTCTGGAAGAGGACAAAACCCTATAGGTTCTTTCTCAAGCTTAAATTGTTTAGAAAAACCATACTTTTCTAGAGCCCTTCCGCCCAGGACTGACTTGGTAAGAATTCTGCCTCCATGTTGAAAGTGAAAGTTGCCCAGTTGTGTCCGACTCTTTGTGACCCCATGAACTATACAGTCCATGGAATTCTCCAGGCCAGAATACTGGAGTGGGTAGCTGTTCCCTTCTCCAGGGGATTGTCCCAACCCAGGAATCGAGCTGGAATCTCTTGCATTGCAGGCAGATTCTTACCAGTTGAGCTCCCAGAGAAGCCCATGGTAGTGGTCCCAAAAGGGACTCTGCCTTCCAACTTTCCCTCTGCATCCCAGACCTTTCGGGGGTGGGGAAGCTCCAGAAACTCCAGCCTTGTGTTCTGGGAGAAGGAGAGGGAATGGGCAGGCAGCCCCGCTGCACATCCCCTTCCCCCACCGTGCCCAGTCCTTGGCCTGTTCAGCCAAGACATCACATTGGCAAAGCCAACCAGAATCCTCACCCTTTCAACCCAAAGCTGATCCTCACCTCACCTGAGAGGTGTCCCAGGTCCAGGTGGGGCAGCTCTTACCTGTGGCTGCCAGAGGCCACTTGTCCAAAGCATCCCCAGTCCATGTACCCTCCCAGGAGCATGGGTACCTCTCTAGGCCTCAGTTTCCCCATTTGTAGAATGAGTGGGGCTGGACAAGCTCGGATTCAGGTTTGCAGATCTTTCTGGAGAATGAGTTTAGGAGGGTAGGGCATGAATGGAACTAGCTGGACGACCAGGGAGGAGGCAGAACAAGAGGTGATGGTGCCTGGGGTCAGGGTGATGGCCATGGAAGATAACAAAGGAAGGGGGATCAGGAACCTGATATGGAGGGAGCGCAAACAGGCCATGCTGGTGTGAATCTCACATGTGTGCTTCTAAAGGCTGAAGCAGAGACCATCATCCTAACTGGGACAATTTTATGGAAACTGAAGGCAGCAGATCCTGGCCTTGTGGATCAGAGCCCCACAGGCTGTGGTCTCCAGCTCATTACTCATTCCCAAGGAAGCAGCCAGCGTCTCATTCCCAAGGACCCCCACTGGAACAGGGGCCTCTAGCTTCTCCCTGGAAACAGGGAGCAGCTCACCAAAGGGGAGATCAGGAGTGACAGGAAAGTCACAGGTTGCAAACCTAGCTCAGCTGGCCCACTGCAGGGATGTCCCATGGTGCTGTAACCAATGACCACAAAACAGCACTAGAGGTCAGCAGCTGGCAATCAGATCCCCAGGGCTAAAGTCAAGGAGTTGGCAGGGCTGATTTCTTCTACAGTTGTTCGTTCAGCCGCTAAGTCGTGTCTGACTCTTTGGTAAATCTTTTGCTAATTCTCCCTGGTGGCTCAGTGGTAAAGAATCCGCCTGCAGTGCAAGAGCCCCGGATTAAATCCCTGGGTAGGGAAGATCTCTGGATAAGGGAATGGCAACTCAGTCCAGCATTCTTGCCTGAAGAATCCCATGGACAGAGGAGTCTGGTGGACTACAGTCCATGGGGTCACAAAGCATCAGGTATGACTGAGCGACTAATGCTTTTGCTAAGTTGTATCCAACTCTGCTTCTGCAGGCTCCTTGCCTTTTTCAGCATCTAGTAGCTGCCTGCATTCCTTGGCTTGTGGTGCCTTCTTCCATCTTCAAAGTGTATCACTCCAGTCTCTGCTTCCATCCCCACATTGTCCTCTCCTCATCTGTAGTCAGATCTCCCTCTGTCTCCCTCTGCAAGAACACTGGTGATTTTATTTAGGGTCCACTTGGATGATCCAGGATAATCTCTCCCACTGTCCTTAATCACTTCATCAAAGTCTCTTTTGTCATGGAAGGTCACATTCCCAGGTTCTAGGGCTTAGGACATGGATGTCTTTGAGGACCACTATATTCAGCTTGTGATACTCTGGCTCCTAGGCAAAGAGATGCGGAAATACAGCCCCTGGATGTGGCTTTAATCTGCGTGATTTTGTCTGGGATCTAACTGGCTTGGATGAATGGCTTTGTGAAGGACATTCTATCAGAGAATATGAGTAAGCCTTCAACCTTTATTCCAAGCTTTGAGATGAAGGGAAGTCTCTTCGAGGTAGAGATGAAAGAGGTTCAAGAGAAAGCTCTGGGTTTGGGGATGCAAAGAATGGGCTGGAGGGAGGGGGTCGGGGACAGAATGGAGAAACGGATCTGACAGACAGAATCTAAGCGTCTGCTGAAAAGCTTGTCTCGCCCTGATCCGTGTCTGGGGAACAGAAAAATCTCACTTCTCTCCCAGCTTCGAGAAGATGAAGTGTGCTCAAATCACCCACAGGAGTGAAATGAAAAGGTTACACCAGGAATTGTGATATGATAAATCCCTGTGGTCTCACAGCCTCTCTAAATGTTTTGATAGCAGAATGTGATGGATCATGAATCAGAGTAGGCCCATCTTAAACACCTGATACCACCTTATTTATGTATGTGTGTAACACTTAAAACCAGAATTGATTCCTTTTTCTTTCTGTCTCAGGGATATTTTTTTTCTTCTTTCAGAAATGCATCACTCTTCCCCCAGCCCTGGGTTTCTGTGTTCGTGGGTGTGTGTGCCTATATGTGGAGGTGGCTGTTAGGATTCTTTCTACCCAGAAAAAGTCTTGAAGATAATGATAGCACCAGGAATTAACTGCGAAACTAATGAAGCCACTTTGTTTCAAAATATGTCTTAATCCCATTGCCTTCTTTGTTTTGTTTTGTTTTTAACAAGATTATTGCTCCAAGAAAGAGGGAGTAAAGGTGGTACAATGTGAGAGATTTGCCATATGAAACCCAGGCAGACACAGAGACTATTTCCCACTTGTCCTGGCTTGGATCTACAGTCATAAGCTACCTCAAGCCCCTCCATGGGATCAAATTAAACGTGCTTTGTCATATACTTTCTTCAACACTAATGTCTGCTTTATAATTCATTATAGTCATAAGTGTTGTATGGAACCTCATTTCCCACCCAAGTCTGGTCTAATTCCAAAGCTAGTGGACTTACCCACTCTGCTTAACTGGCGTCTTTAGGACCAGCTCAGCTCAAAACACCTTGATCCTACCATGGCCTTGAGGACAGACAGCCACCCAGTAGAACCCATCACCCCAACACAACCACCTCTGGGAGAAACTTCACCAGCCTGCCCAGTCAGAAAGGCCCTAAGATTCAGGGTCCTCTGGCCAAATTCACATCCTGTCCCTTCCCAAAGCTTGTGGTTGGCCTTGCTTGTAGGCAAGCTCAGGTTACCTCTAAGACTCCAGTGCCTCTCAACTCCAGTGCCGTGTGACACTTCTTGATTCTGATTTTTCTCCTTTAGCTTCTCTTGCTAGAAGCAAAGAAGGGCATTTAGGTACAAAGTCTTTATTTATGAGCCATCAAGACAGTGCTTCATTTTAACTTCAAAAAGCTGTAATACTGTAGTTTTGTTTTTTAATCCAGTCTATACAAGGTACTCCTTAGGATTAAATTGTCTCAATATTTGATCTAGACTCACAGATGACTTTTTCTTCCCCCTGCTTGGAGACGTTTGTAGCTCTCGTCTCACATTCATCTACCCCTGAACGGTCCCAGGTAGGGAAAAGTAAAGCATTTTTCCATTTATCAAACCATCGAAGAGTTTTCATGTTGGCAAGTGAAAAGTGGGACTTTTCAGTAAAACCTTTAAAGTCCTTTCCAAAAGAAGTATTTTGAGGGAGAATATGATTTTTAAATTAGAATAGTTTGAAAATTACTTTGCAGTGAACATCAAATGCTGTGGTTAGTCAGTGAGCCTCTGCCTCTGTTTTCACTGATATTTGTTATTGTGTTGAGGTTATTCTTGCTTGATATGAAGATCTCAGCTTACATGTCCTCTCCTCAAAGAGGCTTTCCCTGAATATCTCATTGAAAGTAGGTCTTGGGAATTCCCTGGTGGTGCAGGCTTAGGACTCCACACCCTCACTGCCAAAGGCCAGGGTTCAATCCCTGATCAGGGAACTAAAATCCCACAAGCTGCATGGATCAAACAGCCAAACAAAACAAAAAAAAAAGAATGAAAGTAGGTCTTAAATCACCATCACGTCATTTCTAAGAGCTCTTTGCAGAGTACTTGGGCTTAGTCACTCAGTTGTGTTTGACTCCTTGTCACCCCATGGACTGTAGCCCACCAGTCTCCTATATCCATGGAGATTCTCTAGGCGAGAAGACTGGAGTGGGTTGCCATGCCCTCCTCCAGAGGATCTTTTCAATCCAGGCAACTTACCACTGTCTTAAATTCTTTGTTTTCTATTTATTTTCTGATTTTCCCTCCCTAGATCATGGGCACCTTGAAAGCAGGAATCTTATGTCTTATTTTCTGAGTATCAAAGCAGTGTCTGGCATAGAGCAGGCACTCAAGGAGGAATGAATGAATGAATGCCTAGCTGCGTTTTCTTTTCTGAGGTCCCATGTTTCTGCTTCCAAAAAATCAGTCTTCTGCTGTATTTTCCTTTTAAAATACCAGGTCTACTGTAGGAAGGAATGGGCCATTGAGGTAGGATTGGGTGGCAGAAAGCGCCTCTCACAACCAGCTCTGAATACTCCCAGGGAGGTTTGAAGGTGAGGATGACATGGTCAGATTCAGGTTTAGAAACATGACATTCAGTCATGGCATCAATTGTGATGTAGACAGCGGCAAGAAATCTGTTTCTAAAAACAAATATTGAAGTTCAGGATATGATGTGATTAGCAAGGATTCAAGGGAGTGAACGCCACTCCCACTAACATCCTGAGATTCTTTCTTAAGGGAAAGCGAATGGTGTGGCAAGAATGAGAGGACACTGCAAACGGTCATGCCACCTAGCATGTCAGCCATAGCAGGGAAAGGCCAAGGACTGCTGTCTTACTGTTTTTTAATCTTTATTGAATTTGTTACAATATTGCTTCTGTTTTATGTTTTGGCCACAAGGCATGTGGGATCTTAGCTCCCTGACCAGGGATCAAATCCACACCCCCTGGGTTGGAAGGCAAAGTCTTAACCACTGGACTGCCAGAGAAGTCCCAGGATTGCTGTCTTAGAAAGAAACAGTGAGGACTTACTCTGGGGGCCCAGTGGTTAAGAATCTGCCTTGCAGTGCAGGGGACATGGGTTTGATCCCTGGTCAGAGAACTAAGATCCTGCCCGCTGCAGGGCAACTAAAGCCACATACCTCAACTACTGAGCACACACGCCGTAATGAAAGATCCCACATAACACAACTAAGATCCAACACAGCCAAATAAATATTTCTAAAAAAAGAAAGAAGGAAATGGTGCAGTTAGGAGGTAGGCCTGAAACTGCATCGTTGAGACCTTTTCTGTTATAGGTGCCAGATAAAGTCCCATCAGAGTGGTGTCAGCAAGCTGCCTTGTGGGAAGGTCCCTGCGTGCGTCAGATCCAGGCATGGCAGCATGCAGAGGGATGCAATCATGACTGCATCTCAACTCAGCTGATTCTGACCAGCTCCACTTGGGTCATAAGCCCACCCCTTAATCACTCACTCTCGCTGAAGAACGTGTTGCAGTGAGTGGTCAGGACCAAGTCACATGCCCGCCACTGGAGGATCCACAGGGGCCAAGAGTGGGTGGGGGTCTTTCTCTAGAAAGAACTGGACTGCTGTGGCCAGCGGAGTAAGGAAGGCACACGGGACAGGCAGACGATGCCTGGCACAACCAGGAGAGGCCAAGGTCAGACCATGATGTAGGGAGTCGTTGCAGCTGCACGGAGAGGCCAGGAGGAGGATGCCACCTGGAGCAGAGGAATGAAGGATGGAGGATGGGAAGCCACTGCCGTTCAGGAGGCAGTCAGGAGGGCCCGGTGCATAATCAGCTGTGCGGTGGGAGGGGGAGTGGCGCAAGAGGAATCTGGGTTTCTAACTCGAATGGCTGAGCTCGTGATGCTTTTATTTGGAATGAGGAGCGTTACAAAAAGATCAGATGTGGGAGACGGGTGAGGAGCTTGGCACTAGATGAGTTCAATCCTGAAGCACCCATGAGACTCCAGGTGATGATCAGAGATGCATAGAACCCACACTTGGAAGAGGTTCTAAGACCATCCCATCCAGTCCAGCCTCTGCCAAACTTCCCCTTCAGATCCACCTTCCAAATGGAGATAACTGAGTAGTCTGTTTCCAACCGAGTGGGACTGGGTCATCCACTTTTTTAATTCATGTGTTATTTTTCTTGGTTTTCATGAATCAGCTTGTTTAAAAAAATGAAGTTTCAGTGGACAGTGGCCACCCTGGCCTTTGGTTACAAGTCTGGGTTTTCATCCTCGCTATCAGCCAGAGTTGGCAAAGGAGGTCTGAGGCGCTGCAGTGAGGAGTGGGACTAGAAAGGCTGGTTTCCCGGATGTCTCTCTGCAAAGGTGAGTGTGGAGCTCCAGGATGGATGAGGTCACACCAAAGAGGATGGAGAGGAGAGGGAAGAGGAGGATCCCAGGGCATGGAGGTGACAGTGGAGAGTGGAAGAAGCAGCAAAGCAGGAGCTGCTGGGAGGAGATCCAAGGGCACCACCTGGGAGAGCCAAAGGGAAGCAATTTGAGAAAGATGGTTTGCCCCACAGAGTCAGTGACATGGGGTATATTTGGTGTTTGAAAAGAAAGCATTGACAGAGGAAGGAGGACAGAGTGTGCAAGGTGAGGGATGAACAGGGCAGTAATAGGAGGGACAAGCTTCAGTCATCTCAAACTTCCTTTGAGACATTTTTTTTGATAGTTACATGATATTAACAATAGGTATCTTCCCTGAGCTGCAAGCTCAGAGTTCATCATATTGGGAACACAGAGGCAAACCCTGTGCACAGACTTTGTTGTTGTTATTTAGTCACTCAGTTGTGTCTGACTTTCTCTGACCCCGTGGACTGCAGCACGCCAGGCTTCCCTGTCCTCTACTATCTCCTGGAGTTTACTCAAACTCATGTCCATTCAGTCGGTGATGCCATCAAGCCATCTCATCCTGTATCGCCTGCTCTCCTCCAACTGCTCACTCTCACTGGGTACCCTCAGCACTCTTTGACGTGGGTACCATTTTCATCCCCAGATTAGATAGAAAGGCTGAGGCTTCAGAGGATGGGTGTGACTTGTCCAGACTCACACACCAATGAGTGGTGGCCCAGACCCAGAAAGCCAGTCTCATGCACTGGGGAGTCTCTCTGCCCCAGGAAGCAAGAGTTATCACAATACTGGGCAGATGATGGTGGGATTGAGCCCCTTTGGGAACTTTGATGTTGTTTATCACATTTGTCTTGCATTGTCTACGTTTTTAGGGAAATGGCAAGCTGAGGTGATCATAACCCAAAGGGAAGGGGGATAAGAGTGGAGGGAGCCAATGAGTGCTAGGCTGGGGTCCCTGGGGAGCAGAGGGCAGGCCTGGTGGTCAGCTGGAGGTGTTATCCTATAACAGGGAGACCTGCTACCCACTCCAAGGTAGAGAGAAGAGAGATGAGTGTGGAGAAGGGGAAGAAGGTGATCATGATCTTCTCAGCAAGACAGAAAGCAAAATCTTCTCACACAGGCAAAGTTGGGAGAATTAAAAACACTGGCACAGTTGCCATAGAAATTTCTATGGGCATGAACACAAGATGAGTAAAAATATGTCAGAGCAGCATGACTCAGGTGCGATGAGCTGGTGTAAACACACAACCCCTGGCACGGGGGTTGGCAGCTAGGAGGGGCTGTGGGGGAAAGAATACTCTGAGGGGGCACCGAGGGAGGGGCAGGGGCAGAACGGCACCTGCGAACCTCACTCTGCCAAGTCCCTCATCACTGATGGAAGCGATTCAAGCTCCCTCACTGGTTAAAGGCACCCTTCTAGGTAACCAGACAGAGTCAGCGTTAAAGGGTCTCTTTCAGTCCAGTCTGTGGAGGAGGTGGAAGTTCACCCATTTCACAGCCACAGAACTGAGGCTGCCCAGGGGAAATGAGCGTGCTGCAGCTGGCATTCTCCAGGCCGCCTGTGGGTCTGGGGCCTTGGCCAGTGGGCATCCTGGCTGTGGCCAGAGCAGGGCAGACTCCTGTGAGTAAGAGGCAGAACCAGACTCAAATCAGAAGCCTGGTTCCAGCCTGTGGCCCCTTCCCCTCACCAGGTGGGCACTCGTGGTGAGGACTGAGCGGGAGCAAGGCAGCTGGAGGCCACCTCCTCACCTAGTGAAGAGCCGAGGGCGTCTGAGCTTTGAGTAAAAGCAAAGTCTGGGCCCCAGGCTCACAGGGCTGATATGAATCTGCCTTCTCTGGCTGCTTTGTCTCTGAGGAGTCACTCCCCCACCTCGAGTCCCCTCTCCTGCCACTGCTAGCAGAACAGCAGACTCCGCTCAGCATCACCCGAACACATGGGGACGCTCACGTCACGATTCTATGACCTTACCACCCTAGACACTGTGGGTCTCCTCTAATGTCACCGTGTCATTTCATGAGCTTCATGTCATCCACTGAAATATTTTGGCTGCAGGAGACCATGCAAGCCCTCTTCCACCTAGTAAGAGAGTGTCACAGTGTAGCGAGTTGAGAACGACAATACAATTCAATTAAAAATCTTACTCCTTTGAACACCCACTGTAGGGAAGATCCACTCGAAACTTGTGAGAAACCTCATTTATAGACCCAGTGTCAGGAAATGGAATAGCCAACCTTTAGCAGCTGTCTTACTGGGACCCAGCAGTGAGTGCAGAGCCAAGGGTGATCTGGGCTCCACCCTCCTCAACCAGCAAGCTAACCTCTCTGAGCCTCAGTTTCCTCATCTGTGAAATGGAGAGCATTACCATCTATTGATGTTGTGGGAATAATAAAGATTTTACATGTAAATGGCATCTTGTTACTACGTTATCCACCTACCCTTAACCAGATCAGCAAACCCTTCTTTAAAAAAAAAAAAGAAAGAAACTGAACAATAAAAGTTAAGCACAAACACAGATAATGGGAAGTAGCTTCTATAAAACTCACCTCTCCAGCCACGACTCTGCTACTACACACGCTGTTGTTTCTAAGGATGTCTTACACTCCATTATCCAGTGCCCAGTGTCCTTTTCTCTTCCAGCATCGTTACTTTCTACAATTCTTTCCCTGTTTCTGCATCATCCTCTGAACTGTCATTTCCCAGGGGAGCTTGCTAATTTACTCTAGTCCAGCACAGAGCACAGAAAGGAACATTTCCCATCTTCACAGTGCAGGGTTGGCTTGGGCCCAACCACTTCTGAAGCAGGAGAAGCCACTGATGGCTTCTTGCTGAGGCCATCAAACCTGGCTGATTGTTAGAAATGCAGATTCTTGGGCCTGCTCCTGGATGCTTGAGTTCAATAAGTCTGGACTGGGGCTCTGGAAAAAGCACCTCAGATGGCCTCTGATGGTTTGGGAGCCACCCCATAGGCCCATCCCCAAAATTCAAGTTTAGATTTAAAGATAAGCTGGAGAGAAATCAATAAAGGTCAGGAATTAACTCAGGGTCACCAGTGACATTTCAAAAGCCTCTCCCATTTAACAGATGAGACAAATGGAGGCAAGGATGGAGACAGATGAGGAGAGAGCTGGGAGCTTAGAGCAAAACCCAGGATCTGGGCATTCTAGTCCTTTCTCCACCCCCACCACCATCACCACCACAACATACCTTCCCATCAGAATTCCCTCTCCTGGGGTGTGGTGCGGCAAGGAGAATGTTGTGACTTTAAGACATAAAGGAACAATCATACACAGACACAAAAGATTTACCCTTGATGAACTGCAGTGGTACCTACTAACAGCTCTGTCAGAAGACCCAGCAAAGCTGAAAGCATCTGTCTGGGCTTTGATGTCCTGACAAGATGCTTCCTTTGAAAGCTCGGAGACAGTCCTATAATTTCCTCTGACAGCCCTGGTGGGAGCTCTGAAATAAGAAGTGGCATCCTGCCAGAGCCCGGCGGTGGGATTCCTTGAGAGCGGAACGTGTGTCCTCCCTGAAAGGGCCAGGCTCCTCCACTCGCCTCGGGCTGGAGACCCTGGCCCCGGGGGACCTCTGTGGCCTGACTCTTCACCTGCCCCAGCGTCTCCCTAGGGAGCTCAAAGCCTGGACATTTCCCTCATCTGACAGCTAGGCTGCATGCCAGCCACCTGGCAAAGAGTTTCCAGGGACTGATCTGACAGTATGACCCATTTTTCCTCCCCTGAGGGCCTGAGGTCACTCGTAGGGAAAGATCCAGAAATGCTAGTGCCCGGCGTCTGGAAATGAGCAGGGTGATGGGGAGGAGGAGACCGAGCAGGTGACAGTGGGCAGGTGCTCACCTGGAGAGGCTGGCAAAGCCTTCCTCAAGGTGTCCACACATCCTCGCCTGGGAGCTTGCTGGCAACACAGTGTCGGTCCCGCCCCAGACTTCCTGAATCTGTATTTTAACAAGACCACCAGGGACTTGTCTGCACATAAAGAGCTGTATCCCAACTCTGCTGCTCTAGGCAGTGTGATTATGGCCACGCTCCTTCACTTTTCTGAGCTTCAGTGTCTACACAGGGTTCCAGAGTAATGAAACACATAGCACTCAGCTCATACTCAGCCTTCAGTGAATGTTCACCATCACTGTTATCAAGAGAATGATTAAGGGAGAATCCATTTTGCCATGTTTAAACCCAAATCATCCAGCCGCTCCTCGGTGGAGAAGGAAGTCCAAACTGAGTGGAAGAAAGTCCAGACAGAAAGTAAGGAGCCCTCAACATCTACTTAAGGAACAAGCTTAAAGGCTGGAAGAACAGGTATCTTCCTTTACTCTGACTATTGAATTTAGAGCTAGTAAAGATGATGCCTGATGCTTAGCTTGGGGGTTCTTACCCTCATTAATGTGCCATTTTCCCCTGCCATCCCCACCCCTCAAACTTATCTCCCAGCCCCTGCTGCGTCCATGATCCTGCCTAAAAGGCCTCACCACTCCTTCACCAGCAGAATGAAGCCCCGCCTCTTCAGCGTGGCATTCACTGGCAGCATGCCATTCACAGTCTGGCCCAAGCTGACTTATCAGGTGCCTCGGGGCTGCCATCACACCTGCCCTTTAGTTTCAGTTCTTTTCATTGCTTTGATGTTTCCTTCTTCTGACTGCATCCTCTGCCTGGGAGTACTCTGTTCCTCTGATCAGACTCATTCCCCTTCTCTGTACCTGACAGGATCCAACTCTGCCTTTGGAGCCCTGCCTAGACTCCCAAGGCAACAGAAATAAAAGCAAAACTAAACAAATGGGACCTAATCAAGCTTGTAAATCTTTGCACAGCAAAAGAAACTGTAAAAATGAAAAGATACCTGCAGAATGGGAGAAAACATTTCCAAATGATGCCACCGACAAGGGCTTAATTTCTAAAATATACAAACAACTCATACAACTAAATATCAAGAAAACAAAACTAATCAAAAAATGGGAAGAAAACCTATATAGACATTTCTTCAAAAAAAGTCATACAGATGGACAGCAGGCACATGAAAAGATGCTCAACATCATTAATTAGAAAAGTAAATCAAAACTACAATGAGATAGCACTTCACACCAGTCAGAATAACCATCATTAAAAAGTCTACAAATAACAAATATTGGAGAGGGTATGAAAAAACAGGAACCCTTCTCTACTAGTGCAGCCACTATGAAAAGTATGGTGATTCCTCACAAAACTAAAAATACAGTTACCATATAATCCAGCAATCCCACTACTGGGTATATAGCTGAAGAAAACTATACTTTGAAAAGATATATGCACCCCAGTGTTCATAGCAGCACTATTTATAATACCAAGACTTGGAAACAATGTACATGTCCACCAACAGATGAATAAAGATGTGGTGCCTATATACAACAGATTTCTACCCAGCCATACAAAAAAATAAATAATGCCATTTGAGCAACACGGACGGACCTAGAGATTGTCATACTAAGTGATGTAAGTCAAAAGAGAAAGACACGTACCGCACGATATCACTTACATGTGAAATCTAAAACATGGTGCAAATGAACCTATCTATGAGACAAAAACAATCAGGGACATAGAGAACAGACCGGTTTGTGCCAAGGGGGAGGGGGTTAAGGGAGGAGTGAATTAGTATGGAATTGAAAGTGAAAGTGAAGTCGCTCAGTCATGTCTGACTCTTTTCCACTCCATGGACTCGCGCTTGCCAGGCTCCTCTGTCCATGGGATTCTCCAGGCAAGAGTATTGGAGTGGGTTGCCATTTTTCTTTTCCAGGGGATCTTCCCGACCCAGGGATCGAACTCAGGTCTCCTTCATTCCAGGCAGATGCTTTAACCTCTGAGCCACCAGGGAAGCCCAGTATGGGATTAGCAGATGCAAATTATTATATAGAATGGATAAACAACAAGGTCTTACTGTGTCACACAGGGATACACAATATAGCACAGAATTATAGTCAACATCCTGTGACAAACCATAATGGAAAAGAATGCCAAAAAGAATGTATATATATAAAGTAACATTATAAATCAACTATACTTCAACAAAGTAAAATTTAAAAATCACACACCTCCCCACCCCCACTATCTTCGCTGCCTGACTTTCCTCCATCATGCTTTTCAGCATCAGCTTCTGCTCACTCATTTCATGCACGTGAGCATCTCAAGAGCAGAGACTCCTGCTCGCTCCTGCATCCGTGGCACGCACAAGTGTCTGACATAGGCTCTTAGGCAGGATGCGACGACTGCATAAATCACTGTGTGCCATCGAGGGGTGTTCAGACGGCCCTACCCTGCTCAGTTGTGAAGACCTGAATTATTCCGCACCCCCAGATTCATATGTTGGAATCCAAACCCTCAGAATGTGGCTATATTTGGAGATAGGTTTTTTAAAGGAGAGTGTGTGTATTCAGTCGTGTCTGATCTTCGCAACCCCGTGGACTGTAGCCAGCAGGCTCGCTTCAGTCCCCTTAAATGAAGTCCTCAGCGGGGCCATAGTCCAGTCTGACTGGCGTCCTCGTAAGAAGAGGTTAGGAGACAGGTGCACGTGGAAGGGAGACCACGGGAGGGTAAGCAAGAAGAGGGCCATCTGCAGCCAAAGGGCGAGGCTTCAGAAGACAGTAACCCTGCAGACACCTTGGTCCTGGACGTCCAGCCTCCAGAACCAAGAGAAATAAATTCCTGGGGTTTGAGCCACAGAAATCTGTGTGATTTGTCATGGCAGCCTGAGCTGACTACTACACCAGCTGTGAGTTCCCTGAGGATAAGAACCCATGGTTTCCTCATTATTGTATGCTCCGTATCCACAAGGTTCTAGTCCAAACCCACACTCAGTAAACAGGGCTCTATTCAAATTGCACTCCCCTCGCAACAGAAAGATGATGGTGGAAGAAGCACTGAGTGGTGAAGGGAGAGCCCTGCATAGACAGCCAGAAGTGGGTTGTTCATAATCATCTACACAGGCTGGCCATTTTCCTTACTTGTTATCTATTTCAAGGTGGTATCATCTCTCACTTGCTGTTGGGTTTCTTTGTGGGGTGTAATAAATGCCACGGTGGATAAAATGGAACAGACAAAGGAGGCAGGACAGTGTTAGGGCTCCCTTTCCGTGTAACAGGTATGTGTGATGCCCTTAGTGGTCGTGTGAGGGGTGGGATTCAAGACAGAAAGAGGCAGATGAAGAGTCACAGAGGAAGGCCACTTCCACCTCTCCTCTCCTTCTGGGCTCCAGGATCTTAAAGATGTTTTAATCTGCTTGGGTCATCCCTCCAAAGGCAGCAGTTGCCTCTGAGGCTCCCCCTGCCAACCTCGGGACCACTCAGTGCTGCTTTGGAGTGTTTGTTTGCAGGTTGGTACACAACATGCCTGTACCCCGTTCGGATCCACTGGGAAGCTGGTCCAGAGCAAGGCCCGTGGCATGGAGCCAGTCTGTTGTCATACTCACCACCCACCATGGAAGGGACTGTGTTGGCGTTTTAATGTGCATTTTAAATACGCATGCTAAGCAGAAATTTTGGTTCATTTGACTTGTTAATTTTTCTCTTATGATGCTCACACCAAAGACTGTACTTCTGACACTTCTGGTTAACAAATGTGTGAGCCATCTCCCACCCCACCCCTGCCAAGTAATTCTCTGTGACATCAGTTGGTGTCCTATAATTTAGCTCAGTTCTGCCACTGTCTACCTGGAGATAATGCCAGGTTCTACAGGGTAAGGATTCAGTGCTCCAGGACTTCCCTGCCCAACTTCAGAGGCAAGCCAGAAGTCCAGGTTGTCCCCTGTGCTTCTTATGACTCTGTCAACCGGAAGCTTCCATGACCTCCTTTCTAATTAATTTTAATGAATTAATTTGCTTGAGCAGTTCAGGAAAACAGTTTACTTACTAGATTACTGGTTTGTTATAAAATACATATATATATATATACACAACTCAGGAACAGCCAGATGGAAGAGATACACAGAGCAGGGTATGTGGGAAGGGGCGCAAGCTTCCATGTTCCCTCCAGCATCACTCCTCTGGCACCTCCACATGTTCATCCACCCAGAAAACTCCCAGATCTTGTACTTTGGGGATTCTTATAAAGGCTTCATCAAGTAAGCGTGCTGCTGCTGCTGCTGCTGCTGCTAAGTTGGTCCAACTCTATGTGACCCCAGAGACGGCAGCCCACCAGGCTCCTCCCGTCCCTGGGATTCTCCAGGCAAGAACACTGGAGTGGGTTGCCATTTCCTTCTCCAATGCATGAAAGTGAAAAGTGAAAGTGAAGTCGTTCAGTCGTGTCCGACTGCTAGTGACCCCATGGACTGCAGCCCACCAGGCTCCTCCGTCCGTGGGATTTTCCAGGCAGGAGTACTGGAGGGGGGTGCCATAGCATGACCAATCGCTAACTCAGTTTCCACACTCTTTCTGGAGAATGAGGGTTGGACCGAAAGTTCTACGCTTCCGGTCGTGGCTTTGTCTTTCGGGTGACCAGCCCCCATCCAGCAGTCTGTCAAGAGTCACCTCATTAGAACAAAAGACGTTCCTATGACCCAGGAAATTCCAAGGAATTTAGGAACTCTGAGCAGGAAGCAAACACAAGTATATATTTTTTATTGTCTCACATTTTGTCTACCCAAGTCTCAGAGATGTCATCTTGTGTTTTCTCTGGAAGCTTCGTGGTTCTAGCACTATATATAGGTCTCTGATCTATTGTTAACTCATTTTTTGCATATACAGAGAGGCAGGAGTTGAATTCTTTTCTTTATCATATGGATATTCAGTTATGCTCTCACCATTAAAAAGACTTTCTCCTATGGAGCTGACTTGTTCAAAAATTAACTGACCATAAATGTGGATTTATTTTAGGGGGATGTCCTATTCTGCTCTGTTCACCTAATAGTTTATTCTTGTACCCAAACCATACAGAATTGATTACTGTTGCTTAGTAGAAAGTCTTGAAATTAGTTTATAGCCCCCAACTTTGTTCTTTTTCAGTACTATTTTGGTTCTTCTAGGTACCTTGAATTGTCATATAAGTTTTACAATCAACTCATCAGTTTCTTCAAAACTCCTCCTGGAAGTTAGGATTGTGAGCTATAGATCAATTTACAGAGAGTGGATATCTTAAGAACATCAGATTGTCCAGTCCATGAACACTGCATATTTTTACATTTATTTAGATCTTTAATTTCCCTCCCTGGTGGCTCAGCTGGTAAAGAATCTGCCTGCAACAGGAGAGAGCTAGGTTCAATCCCAAGGCTGGGAAGATCCCCTGGAGAAGAGAACAGCTACCTACTCCAGTATTCTGGCCTGGAGAATTCCATGAACTGTATAGTCCGTGGGGTTGCAAAGTCGGACATGACTGAGTGACTTTCACTTTTAACTTCTCTCAGCAGTCCTTTTTTTTTTTCTTTACATTTTAAAAATTAGTTTAATTGGAGAATAATTACAATATTGTGATGGTTTTTGCCATATTGTGATGGTTGTGCCATGAATCGGCCACAGGTACATATGTGTTCCCCACCTTCCTCTGCACACTACATTTTAAGGATCCTTAAAAGACAGTTTGAGAGATTTGCTCTTTGGACTTTGTGGAATTCTTTTTTTTTATTAATTTATTTTAATTGGAGACTAATTACGATATTGTAATGGTTTTTGCCATACATTGACATGAATCAGCCATGGGTATACATGTGTTCCCCATCCTGAACCCCCCTCCTGCCTCCCTCCCCATCCCATCCCTCAGGGTCATCTCAGCACACCAGCCCTGAGCACCCTGTCTCATGCATCGAACCTGGACTGGCAATCTGTTTCACATATGATAATACACATGTTTCAATGCTATTCTCTCAAATCATCCCACCCATGATACATATCTCTAACCAGGGACTCGTGTACAGAATCTATAAGGGATCCTACTAATCAATAACAAAAAGACAAGTAACACAACTTTAAAAATGGGCCAAAGACATGAAAACACATTGCACAAAAGAAGACAGATGAATTAGTCACTGACATGAAAAATGCTTAATATCAATATTCATCACGAAATGCAAATTAAAACCACAGTGAGATACATTTCATACCCACTAGAGTGTATTTTTTTTTTAATGACAGCAAAAGGGTCCTAGGAATCTTTTTTGGAGAGAGGGAAATATTCTAAAATGAGAGTGGTGGTGGCTACACAACTTTACAAATTTACCCCCAAAATCATTGAACCATACCATCACAACAGGTGGATTTTAGGATATGTAAATTATTCCTCATTAAGCTCATACATTACTGATGAAAGTGTTAGCCATATATTACAATTTAAAGACACAAGCTGGGCTTTGCTGGCAGTTCAGTGGTTGAGATTCTGTCTTCCAGTGCAGGGAGCACAGGTTCAATCCCTGCTCAATGAACTAAGGTCCCACATGCTGCGAGGTGCAGCCAAAAATTAAAAAAAATAAAGACACAAGCATGTAGAGAAATTGTAAACAAATGCTGGAGAATGATAAACATAAAATTCAGAATAGTTTTCACCCCTAGGAAGGAAGGGAGGGGGATGGGAAATGATAAGGGCAAAGAGGGAACTTCAAATTTACAAATAGTAATCTTTTTTCCCTATATTGGGTGATGATACACAGTGTTCATTGTATCAACAGTTTTTATAGCTTACATATAGTCTATAGATTGTTATTTTGTTTCTGTCCTGTAGTTAATAACTGCAACTTCAAATGAATAAAATAAAGCATTAAAGACATTGAAGGCAGACCTGATAAAAACACTTGATACAATAACACAGTATCCAGTGGGGAGTAAGACACAACCCATCCCAAGAGACTTCTAACAGCACAGAAGGCAGAGTTGGAAGACAGTCCCGAGATGAAAGCCAGTGGGCATTCACACAGACTCATAAGGCAAACGGATGGAGAATGGGGGACCAGATAGTGAGGAAGAGGATAACAGGTTGGCTGAAAGTCATAATGTCTCCACTTTGGGTTCACAAGGGGTCGGGGGAACACAACACCCCATCTGTCCTTAAAAAAAATAAATATGTTTGCATGCCTGCATGCATTCATTCTTTTCTGCTAACTTAGGCCAGTGTACACCTGAACCTGAAAACCTGGCCAGAAATATGCAGCCCTCGTGCCAGCGAGTGGCAGGCCTCAGGGCACTAGTCCTGACCTCTCACTGGTGGCTCACAGACTTTCAGAAAGACAGATGCCAGCTCTCTGCCGCTCTGCAGACACTCTCCCCCTTGTGTCCGGATTACTCTTCCAAGGGCAGTGGTTCTTGCAGCTCCATGGGGAGGACCCTGGGAGAGGAACGCTTCAAAGACTCACTGTTTTAGGAGCCCTCCCCACCCTTCTCTTTCCTTTCTTCATCTTTCCTTCTTTTTAATCTGCTGTGGTTTGGATCCCCGGTTGCCAAATAACATTTTAGAAGATATCGTCTATTCTGAACCACAGTTTTTAGAACATCAAAAAGCTTTTAGGATATTTCACCACTATTGGCTCATTTCTTGGCCTCACTTGTCAACAGATTTAAATAATTCTAGATATGAGGAGTTTCTGTGAAAAAAAGTCTCTTCTCTCCCCTGAACCTATTTCTGCTTCATTTCTTTGTTTTGTAGTAGAAAAGTCTCTTTTTGCTCCTTCTCTTTTAAAATTCATAATTTAAAGACCCAAGCCTCTTGGCTATTGGGTGCAAATTTGGCCACATCCTGCTGTATCAGTGATACCCCCTGCAGAACTGGGTACCTCTTTTCCCATACAGAGTTCCTCCATCACATAAACCCTGGTGTACACTCAACACACCTTCACACATGCACAGACGCATGGGCATACACACAAACACAAGCAACAGCATGTACCTTCATGCAAGTGCAGGCATGCCCGTGTGCACACGTACTCATCCAGCCAATCTTTATAGACAACATACTGCAGACCAAATACAGGTCTAGGCTCCAAGGAAACCACAGTGATGAGTTCCTGCCTTTGTGGAGCTTATATTCTAGAACAGCACCGCCCAGTAGAAGGTCCCTCAATAAGGGCAATGTCCCACACTGCTTACTACAATAGCCCCCAGCCAGGTGTGGTTACTGAGCACTTGATGTGTGCAAATGAAAACTGGAGTTTAAGTTTTATTTAACTTTAATTAATATGAATTTAAAGAGCCACATGTGGCCAATAGCTGCTATATTAGGAGAAAGTGGATAGACACTCTCTCCTGCCTCTTCCTCTTTACTGATTTATATAAGTAAATTTTGAATATTAAAAAGTACTATCTTAAAATCTGCATGACTCTCATCAAAAAGAACACAAATAACAAGTGTTGACAAGGATGTGAAAAGGAACCCTCATACACTCTTGGTGGGAATGTTAATTGATATAGCCACTGTTAAAATAGTATGGATGTTTCTCAAAAATTGAAAATAGAACTACCATTGGACCCAGCAATTCCACTCCTGAGTATATTTCTTCAAAAAAGCAAAACACTAATTTGAAAAGGTACATGCACCCCAGTGTTCATAGCAACATTATTTCTAGTAGCCCAGATATAGAAGCAACAGATGAATGGATAAAGATGTGCTACACACACACACACACACACACACACACACACACACACACTGTAATATTACCCATAAAAATAATGAAATTTTACCTTTTGCAGCACCATGGAAGACTTGAAGGGTATTATACTAAAGTGAAATAAGTCAGAGACAAAAAAAAAACTGTATAATATCAATTATGTGTGGAATCGAAAATATACAGCAAATCAGTGAAAATACCAAAACAGAAGTAGACTCACAGAGAACAAATTAGTAGTTACCAGTGGGAGAGGCAAGGGGGAGAGGCAAGATAGGAGTAAGAGATTAGGAGGTACAAACTATTAAGCATAAAATAAGCTATAAGGATATATTGTACAATGTGGAGAATATAGCTATAATAACTATAAACAGACCATAACCGTTAATAATTGTGAATCACTGTTGTACACCTGTAATTTATGTAATATTATACAGCAACTACACTTCAATTAAAAAGAACTTTGCAGATTAAAAAAACATTTAAGCCCTTTTCAGTACCAAAATGAATTTCAAACCATAAATAAAGCCCATCAAGAAGCTGAAAAATAATCCTCTGCTGCTCCAGAGAGGAAAGAAGCAGGAGGCCCGTGGGAGGTTTCCAGACGGGAGATGGACATGACTTACGCAAGGCAGGGAGAGGTGGAAGTGGTCTGGTACTGGTTTATTTTGAAGACAGTCAACAGGATTGCTGGTGAATTAATTTGAGGGTGGGGTGAAGAGCATTTTGGCCCAAGTGTGCGATGATAGAGCCATTGGTGGAGATGAAGAACTTGAGAAAGAGGGAAGCCATGTTTGAAGGGGAAAATCAAGAACCTGATGTTCAGGGATGTCCCTGGTGGTCCAGTGGCTAAGACTCAGCACACAATGAAGGGGGGCCTGGGTTCGAACCCTGGTCAGGGAACTAGATCCCACATGCCTCAACTAAAGGTCAGCATGCCACAACTAAGTCTTGGCACAGCCAAATAATTAAGTGAATTTTCAAATAAGAGTCTGATGTTCAGCTGAACATGTCAGTTTGGGTGCAGTCAGCAAAAAGACATACTTCCTCCCTGCTCTGCTGTGTCCATGTCCCATCCTCAGCAGTGCCTTGAGGGACCCGTACCTACTGCTGAGGAAATTGCCCAGCAGGAAAATGCCTTAGAGTGGCCAGGATTCTGGGTTCACCGGCGGGGGTGCTGCCCCCTCCCAGGTCCTGCTCAGGTTTGTCACCTGACCGCCTAAGCAGATAAGTGGGTTACTCTTGAAAGTAAGTCCGTTAATTCTACCTTGAGACCTCTCTTCAGTGGGACTCGAACCCAGGCCAGTGAGAGGGACAGAAGAGGATATGCCATCTGCATCCCTTCTCCTTGGATGTCAGCTATCCCTGTTTCAGAACCCATCTCCCCACTCCAGTAGACACACGATGAAAGGCTCTCCTCTGCAGAAGTCCATGCATTCAGACACTCAGCATGGTCCAGCCCATCACTTCCCCTGTTGGGGTTCTAGTAACATATCCTACCTCCTTATAAGCAAATTGCTCTTATTTAGTCAGTAAGTCATGTCCAATTCTTTTCCACCCCATGGACTGTAGCCCGCCAGGCTCCTCTGTCCATGAATTCTCCAGGCAAGAATACTGGAATGGGTTGCATTTCCTTCTCCAGGGGATCTTCCCGACCCAGGGACCAAATCCTCATCTCCTGCATTGGCAGGTGAATTCTTTACCACTAAGCTACTTGGGAAGCCCCAAATTGTTCCTGCACTCCTAAATTAATATTTGTTTAACAAAATTCCAATCAACATTCTAACAATTTTATTTTGCAGATGATTCTGATTTATGAGAACTGATTTATGTTAATAGGTGATCAGAAAAAACCCAGAATTGTTTGACAAATGAAGAACGATAAAGAGGAACTCTACCTGATACTGAAACATTCTTTAATCTATGGGAAAAAAATTTAAGTGAAGCATAAGTGGAAGGCTCAATAGCTAGATAAGAGATACAGAGCAGATATAATTGAGAAATACCTTATAAAAATTTAATGTATGACCAGGGTGGTTTCACAAATTAGTGAGAAAAAAAAAACCACTATATATGCTACTAAGATAATAGATAATTTTCTAGAAAAATGGTTAGAATTGTATCTCATAGCTTACCCCAAGATCAGTTCAAGTCTGGATGAGTTAAATGTAAAAAGAAAGCCAAAACACTCTAAGAAAACACAGAATAATAGGTCTCAGCTATCAAAGCAGGGAACCACTTTCTAAACTCACTATGAAAAAGATGGGTAAATTTGCCAGCTAAAAATTAAAAATTCTCTACTTATAAAACATGAAAAATAACCATAAGCAAAACTAAAAGATAAATGACAGACTGGGAAATTTTGCAACAAACACAGAAAAAGTACTAATATTTTAATATGGTGGTAACACTTGTAAATCAATAATCAAACCACTGGGCATCACAATACAAAAATGGCATAAATCCACAGTTCACAAAATACAAATGGCAAGTGAATCTTTGAAAACTGTTCATCCTTATTAGCCATCAAGAGATGCACCAAAGCATATTAAAACAGTTTTCCCATATCTAACTGGCAGGGCTTTTAGTGGTAATACTTTTTGTAATCTCAGTGGTGATTCAGGCACTCATTCACTGCCGGAGAAAAGGCCAAATGGAGCAAACACTTGGCAATAAGAGTCAAGAGAATTTAAAATGTCGACATCCTTGGACCCGATGCTTTTATTTCTAAACATTCATCCAAAGCTTGTTATCAGAAGTAAGGACTAAGGATGTTGACTGCAGCTTTGTCAAGAAGAGTCAGAAATTAGGAATAAAAGTCCAAAGGCAAATACATCATGTGTGGTGTATCCCTAAAATGTAATATCATGCTTTAATCATCCTTTTGCTCAATGTTTGTGAAAATGGGAAATGTTCAGGGAAAATGAAGGAACTGTGATATCTGGGATGATGTTTTTCTCTATTATACTTGGATGTGTTTTCTGTAGTGATACTCCTTTTATGATAAGAAACGAAAACATTCAGATCCATTTTCTAATGCCCATATACATGCCACTCACCAGGCCCAGATAAGCGTCTTGTTTCTAATGTCCCATCCATCCCAGCCAGCACTTCACCGGCCGGGTTCCCTCCGCCACCCTACCCCCCACTTCATAAGCGCACAGCACCTTTGCTGCCCTTCTGTACCGGTTGGTCTCTAACGTGAATGAGTGCCCTGCATCCTCATATGGTTGTTTGGGGCTTGTTCCCACTGTCCTTCCCAGAGAACGGAAGAGAAGAAGAAGGGATCCTCCCTTTTTATGTGCAGCTGCTCTCACGCCATCTGTGCTCACCTGGGTGTTTGCTTTGGGTGCCAGCTGGGATGGGTCTCGGGAGCAACTTGGGAAAGTATCGCTCGTTTCTTTTGTCTTTTTGAGGAAACTGACACTGTCTTGGTTTTTGTCCCATAGGTATGATGCTGCCTCTTGCGTTCTGCCGTTGGAACAGTTAGTTTTCTGTGCTGAAAGCATTTCGGGAAACTCAAGCACGAGACTTCAGCGTTCGAGGGAAGCCAAAGCCATTGGAGGGGGCAGTAAAGCCAAAAACCGTTCATCTGAGTAGCTCCAAAACTTTCACTGCCCCTGCCCCATCCGCCCCCGCCCCCCAAACAAGCCATCGCACACAGGCAGGCAGCATGGCAAGCAAACGAAAATCCACCACCCCGTGCATGGTTCGGACATCACAAGTGGTAGAACAAGACGTGCCCGAGGAAGCAGACAGGGCCAAGGACAAAGGAATTGGCATGCCACAGCCTGAAACAGCCAAGGATGCTTGGGCAGCGGACCCTGAAAACTCTTCCAAAGAAAATGAAGTGATAGAGGTGAAATCTGCAGGGGAACACCAATCCAAAAAGCTCCAAGGTGGTTACGAATGCAAATACTGCCCCTACTCCACGCAGAACCTGAACGAGTTCACGGAGCACGTTGACCTGCAGCACCCCAATGTGATCCTCAACCCCCTCTACGTGTGTGCCGAATGTAACTTCACAACCAAAAAGTACGACTCCTTGTCTGACCACAACTCCAAGTTCCATCCCGGGGAGACCAACTTCAAGCTGAAGCTCATCAAGCGCAATAATCAGACAGTCTTAGAGCAGTCCATTGACGCCACCAACCACATCGTGTCCATCACCACCAGCGGCCCCGGAAGCGGGGATGGTGACCCCGGGATCTCAGTGAGTAAACCCCCATCATGAAGCCAGGGAAACCAAAAGCCGATGCCAAGAAGGTGCCCAAGAAGCCGGAGGAGGCCACACCCGAGAACCACGTGGAAGGGACTGCCCGCCTGGTGACGGATGCTGCTGAAATCCTCTCGAGACTCGGGGGCGTGGAGCTCCTTCAGGACTCGCTAGGACACGTCATGCCTTCTGTCCAGCTCCCACCAAATATCAACCTTGTCCCCAAGGTCCCCGTCCCCCTGAACACTACCAAATACAACTCTGCCCTGGATACCAATGCCACCATGATCAACTCCTTCAACAAGTTCCCTTACCCAACCCAGGCAGAGCTGTCCTGGCTGACGGCAGCTTCCAAACACCCGGAAGAGCACATCAGAATCTGGTTTGCCACCCAGCGCTTAAAGCACGGCATCAGCTGGTCCCCAGAGGAGGTGGAGGAGGCCCGGAAGAAGATGTTCAACGGCACCATCCAGTCCGTCCCCCCGACGATCACTGTGCTGCCCGCCCAGTTGGCCCCCACGAAGATGTCACAGCCCATCCTCCAGACGGCTCTCCCATGCCAGATCCTCGGCCAGACCAGCCTGGTGCTGACTCAGGTGACCAGCGGGCCAGCGACCGTCTCCTGCTCCCCCATCACACTCGCCGTGGCTGGAGTGACCAACCACGGGCAGAAGAGACCTCTAGTGACTCCCCAGGCTGCCCCTGAGCCCAAGCGCCCCCACATCGCTCAAGTGCCAGAGCCCCCACCCAAGGCGGCCAACCCCTCGCTGACCCCGGCCAGCGACCGCAAGAAGACCAAGGAGCAGATAGCACACCTGAAGGCGAGCTTCCTGCAGAGCCAGTTCCCCGACGACGCTGAGGTCTACCGGCTCATCGAGGTGACCGGCCTCGCCAGGAGCGAGATCAAGAAGTGGTTCAGCGACCACCGGTACCGGTGTCAACGGGGCATCGTCCACATCACCAGCGAATCCCTGGCCAAAGACCAGCTGGCCCTTGCCGCCTCCCGCCACGGCCGCACATACCACGATACCCAGACTTCGCCCCACAGAAGTTCAAAGAGAAAACCCAAGGTCAGGTGAAGATCCTGGAAGACAGCTTTCTGAAAAGCTCTTTCCCGACCCAAGCAGAACTGGACAGGCTGCGGGTAGAGACGAAGCTGAGCCGGAGAGAGATCGACTCCTGGTTCTCAGAGAGGCGCAAGCTTCGGGACAGCATGGAGCAGGCCGTCCTGGATTCCATGGGATCCGGCAAGAAAGGGCCAGATGTGGTGGCCCCCAATGGTGCTCTGTCCCGACTTGACCAGCTCTCCAGTGCCCAGCTGGCCAGCTCTCTGCCCAGCCCTGCACCGGCGATTACAAAAAGTCAAGAACAGGTTCATCTCCTGAGGAGCACGTTCGCCCGAACCCAGTGGCCGACCCCGCAGGAGTATGACCAGCTGGCAGCCAAGACCGGCCTGGTGCGAACTGAAATTGTGCGCTGGTTCAAGGAGAACAGATGCTTGCTCAAAACTGGAACCTTGAAGTGGCTAGAGCAGTACCAGCCGCAGCACGTGGCGGACGATCACGGCTACGACGCCCCGTCGAGGAAAGTGGTCAAGAGCGTCATCACCGAGAACCCGAAGAACGGGAGTGAAGGGGGTCATCAGTACTACAAGGACCCCAAAAAGCTCTGTGACGAGGACCTGGAGAAGCCGGGAGCCAGAGGGAAGGCAGGTGGTGAGCAGGTGAAAGACAATTTGCCGGCAAAGCCCTCAGAGGCCACGTCGGACCGGTCGGAGGGCAACAGCCGGGATGGCCAGGCCAGCGACGAGAACGAGGAGTCGGGCGTCGTGGATTGGGTGGAGGTGACGGTCGGAGAGGAGGACGCTGCCTCCGACAGGTCAGACAGCTGGAGTCAGACAGCAGCAGAAGGCGCGGGGGAACTGGCCGACTCGGACTCGGACAGCGGCCCAGCGGAGCCCGGCCAGGCCTAGACAGGTAATGCCACCTGTTCCGTGGAGAGCCAAGGCGGGGGGCTGGGCTTCCTTCTGTCTATTGACTGTGTCAATAAGTTACCAGGTTCAGAGCTGTGGACGCAGATGATGTGTTCACCTCTCAAGCTCTTTTAAAACAAAGGAAGAAAAACAGGTTGGCAGATTTTACATCCTCATTTGCAAGGCGGTGCCCAAGTGGCCCTGGTGGTAAAGAACCTGCCTGATAATGCAGGAGACATAAGAGATGAGGGTTTGATCTCTAGGTCAGGAAGATGCCCTCGAGGAGGCCATGGCAACTTGCTCCAGTATTCTTGCCTGGAGAATCCCATGGATGGAGGAGCCTGGCAGGCTGCAGTCCATAGGGTCGTGCAAAGTCAGACACAACTGAAGTGACTTAGCACACACACAGGCACGCTGGTTGTCAGAAACATCACTGCCTGTGGCCTTTGTGCATCTGTCTATTCTAAAGTCTGGTATCAAGGTAACATGACACAAGGCCTGTTTGGTGTTCTTTGCTATAAGAAACAAACATGAAATGATATGTCTTTTCTTTTTCCTTTTGGATTTTTTTTAAGAGTTAAGTGTCCAAGTTTACTGAAGATAAACATGGGATTGTTTCCTTTAACCTGGAAGGTTTTGAAAGCCTCTGGTGTTTGTGTTGCGGTGGCTAAAGTCAGGTGCCCCCAGGTGTGTCTGATTAAGTAACCCTGCTTGTTGCTGCGCTGACAGGGTCCCCAGAACCCCTTCAAATCTGGACGAGACTGGTATAAATTAGGTCTGTGGAGCCACAGAAGCCTGGGTAGGGAGGTTACCATGGTTACTAATGGCCATGTCATCCACATAATGGGACATGCCACCGAGCCCTTGGTGTGTGCTTCACCAGAGCTCTGTGCAAATCAGAACCTGCCTTAAGTTTAGAAAAGGGGCGGAGGGTGGTGGGGAGGAATAGTGGCAGGGAGGATAAGGAGGGAGAGTTCTACCTTGGCCAAAGCCAGTATATGCCAAGGGCAGCTTAGGACCAGCATGGAGATGCACAATTTACAGTCTGCCTGGGCCTTCTCCAGAGGTCACTTAAAAAGCAGCAGACACACCCCCCGATCCCCACCATGTCATTTTTAAACATAATGAAAGGGAGAACATCCAGAATGATGGATAAGGTCCCCAAGAGAGCCTTGGAAAGTACCATACCTCTTTATTTATGAACTCAGACAACTTTGGCCAGCCATGTCACTCATTAGTTCATTTATCCAGTCATAAAACGAGGCACCTGGCAAGTAAAGTCCTCTGGAAACATTTTTTTTCGATCCCTGAGTCGGGAAGATCCCCTGGAGAAGGAAATGGCAATCCACTCCAGTATTGTTGCCTGGAGAATCCCATGGATGGAGAAGCCTAGTAGGTTACAGTCCACGGGGTCGCAAAGAGTCGGACACGACTGAGCGACTTCACCTTCCTTCCTTCCTTCCTTCCTTCCTTCCTTCCTTCCTTCCTTCCTTCCTTCCTTCCTTCCTTCCTTCCTTCTCTCTCTTAGAAGAGCAATTTAACAAGAACCCAAGCACAGAATGCCATCATTTCTTTCTCCTTCGACTTTTCAGGAGGAAGTGGTAATAAGTTGGGGGTGAGGAAAGGGGGCTGATGCTAGAAGGGGTTAAAGGACATCATCCATGGTGCCACCTCCCCATTCTCCCTCTGGCCATTTTCTTGCTTCTTATAAGACCTTGCTGGGACTTCCCTGGTGGTCCAGTGATTTAAGACTCCACACTCCCAGTGAAGGTGGCCCAGGTTCGATCCCTGATCAGGGAACTAGATCCCACCTGCCACAACTAAGAGCCTGCATGGCATAACTAAGACCCATCACAGCCAAATTAAAACATAATAAAATAACAAATTTAAATTTAAAAAAAAAAATCCTACCAGTCCAGCTCATGTCTCCCATATTGAAATGAAGGAGCAATTTTTTTTTTTTTGTCCAGTCAGATTCTGTGTGAACACTTCTAGTTTGCCCTAAATTTCTTCTGGTGCATAAACATGTCTACATGATGCCTTTTTCCTCCTACCACATAGTAGACAGCTGGGTTCAATTCAACTTAACAGATACATACTGAGCACCTGCTGTGTTGGAAAACCGTGCTAGGCTCTAGAGAGGGCAGGGTGACGAAGACAGCGCTCTCCTTCCCCTGGAGCTTACTCAACCAACAACAGAGGAAATTACGCTTTCCTTTATTCTCCAGGGTGCTCCATCGTATGATGGAGACGTGCACAGCTGTGGCGGAGCACAAGGAAGGGCACCCAGGCTGGGGGTCAGGGAAGGCTTCCTGGAGGAAGGGACAGCTGACGCAGCTGATTAGGAAGGAATTAGCCAAGTGCACAGACAAGGCGAAGGGCTTCCCAGGTGGTGCAATTGGGAAAGAATCTGCCTGCCAAGGCCAGAGACGAAAGACACGCAAGTTTGATCTCTCAGTGAAGAATATCCCCTGCAGGAGGAAATGGCAACCCATTCCAGTAAGAGCCAGAGAAATCCCACGGACAGAGGAGGCTGGTGGACTGCAGCCTGGGGCCGTGTCGACAGAGCAGCAGCAGGACCTAGCCATCTCCCTGAAAAGAACAGGAGCGCACAGGAACCTCTTCTTACGGCGAACGCTGCAGGAGTGTGCTAGAAAATATCCCTAAACTAGATGCTAAGATCTACTCAACACCGGAAGACACCTGATATCCCTAATGGGCCTCCTGACATTTTTCAGACACCATTGTTTTAAGAAAGGGACCTCAATCTGTGCTGCTGACGGTGCCTGAAAGTTCTCCCAACAAGGCACCCCTTCGAGGAAGCTTTCAACCTCAAAGGGGGGAAAAAAAACTCTCCAAAATTACTTCACAGCTTTTATGAACCAAACACAGAGGTCTCTTGAAATTCATAAATATTCAATGATGTCTTTATTTAAACACATATTTATCTAGGAACCTGCAGTTGAGTGCAATTACACACATATAATCCTAGAAATAATGCATGGTTTTGATTTCATTAAAAAAAATAAAAACTTGGGTAAGCAGCTGAGAGCTGATTCTAGGCCAGGATTTCCTCTGTGGGAGTGAGCGTCCCGCCCCCAGCCAGTTCCTCAGGCTGAAGCTTGGCAAGGCTCAGGACAGTGTCTGACTGTCCAGGCTCCCCTGGCCCTGAGATTAGATACAAAGATAAGGAATCCTTCCCAAGCCGTGAGTGGGGTCACCTTAATTCAGTCTCTGGGTCCATCCGTTATCAAGCCATTCATTGAGAGACCTGTCCCCATAAGAAGCCAAAAAAGAAACTCCTTTCCTAAAAATGAGTCAAAATACTTGAGCCAAAGATTGTCAGACGTATGCTTGATGTTTGGCCGGACGGAGTAGCCCAGCTCTACTACCATGAAGAATTTCTGTTTATTTGTATATGCCATGTTCAGCATTCTTGCCAGCACATCTATTAAGTCATTTAAACTTCATGACAACCTTCTGAGAGAGGTGTGGCTCTTTCCTCATTTTCTGCCATGCTATATCGCTTCGGTCGTGTCCGACTCTTCGTGACCCTATGGGCTGTAGCCCACCAGGCTCCTCTGTCCATGGGATTCTCCAGACAAGAATACTGGAGTGGGTTACCATTTCCTTCTCCAGGGGATTTTCCCGACCCAGGATTGAATCCGTGTCTCTTATATCCCCTGCATTGGCAGGCAGGTTCTTTACCACTAGCGCCACCTGGGAAGCCCAAGTTTCATTCAGTTGTGTCCTCTTCTTTGCAATCCCACGGGCTGTAGCCTGCCAGGTTCCTCTATCCATGGAATTTTCTGGGCATGAATACTGGAGTGGGTAGCCATTCTCTTCGGGGATCTTCCCAACCCAGGGATCAAACCCTGGTCTCCCGCATTGCAGGCAGATTCTTTATTGTCTGAGCCACCAGGGAAGCCCATTTTACGGGAGGCCAAACTCAGCCAAACTCAGCAGTGCTTGCCCTGGTTTCCTCAGCTAGTGACTGGTGGAGCCTGGAGACCCCCTTCTCACATGTCAGTTCAGTGCCTGACCCAACCAGCATGGCCCACCACCTCGCCAAGTGCACCAGCGTCACCGCCCAGGCTAGACCAGCAGACTGTGGTCACGTCTCCATTCTATACGGAACTGAACACTAGTACACAGCTACTCATTCACTACTTTGCTGCCTCCTGATTTCTGCCAGTTTCCATCTCCTGAGAATTAAGGAAAGCTTTGGGGAAGAGGTAGATTCTATGAAAATGTCAGAAAAAAAAATTATTTTCCATAGTTCAACTTGTTTAAAATATTCAAGGCTGCCAAGTCTTGGAGCCTAGCTACAATTTAGGATCTAGGATACATATACCCCTATAATCTGTTCAGATTAGCCATCTAAATACAGTTGTGTGAACGGATAGATGGAGAAGTGAAAATTTGTAATTAACTATTTCCCTGTCTCTCCTCTACCAGATCCTTAAAGGCAGGCACCATTCCCAATTAATCCCTGAATCCCCCAGCGCCTGATTCAGAACAGATGCTCTACAGTGGTTTATTGAACCAACCTGAGAATTACTAGAGAGAGTTGGCTTCCAGTTATCCAGGATCTGGTATTTCAGTCCTCTGCTTCTCCTCATTCTTTTCCCCATCACTCACTAGTCCCATCAGATGACAGCCACCAGGGGAGAGGAAGTGGGGACAGTTTGCTTTCCTTGTGTGAGCAGCTTGAGGGAAAAGTCTATTGGAGAATCGATCACTAGCTATTTACTGAGTGATGCTTCTCATAGACTGTACATTAGCCTCACTTCCCTGGTACCTCATGGAGAGTTAACTGCTATCACTTCCTTTTATCTAATTCCAGAGCTTCTCCCACTAGGAATTTGCCCTGCACTTTAGGCAGCTTGTAGCAACTTAAGAACGTAATGAAATCAAAGCCCTTCATTTTTCAGAGGAAGGATGCTGGCCCCAAGGAGGAGAAATAACTAGCCCAGAGACGTTCACAGTCAGTGCCTTGGCTCATTCATTCATCAGTGTTTGTGGAAAGCCTGCAGCGCCAGGCTCCAGAAGGCTGCGGCACTCAGCATGTCCCTGCCCTCCTGGAGCCCATGTGCTGTGTGCTACGTCATTTCAGTCGTGTCCAACTCTTTGCTACGCTATGGACTGTAGCCTGCCAGGCTCCTCTGTCTGTGGCATTCTCCAGGCAAGAATACTGGAGTGGGTTCCATGCCCTCCTCCAGAGAATCTTCCTGGCCCAGGGATCAAACCCATGTCTCTTACATCTATATTAGCAGGCAGATTCTTTACCACTAGTGAGTGCCACCGGGGAAGCCCCAGAGCCCATAGTCTTTGACCAAATAATCTTCCATCAAACAAAAAGGAAACGCTGCCAGGTGACAAGATTTTTTTCAGGAAAGGTACGTGGAACTGTGAGACTATAGTGCCATTAGGCCTGATTTAGGGGTTGGGTAAGGTTTCTCTGAACAAGAAGTGGATGAACTGAAATCCAAAAGGTTAAGTAGGAGTTGGCTGGGCAGAGAGGAGAAGCATTCCAGGCAGAAGAGACAACAGACTGGAAGACAGCATATTCCCTGAGACAGGGGAACTTGGTGCGCCAGGGGACCTGAAAGGAGGCTACTGTGGTGTCGCTTGCCTGAGCTCACACTTCAAAGAAGCGCGGGAGTGAAAAAATGGAGTGCTAGGTGGGCTCACACGTCATCAAATTACCCCTTGAAACTCCTCTCACTCACCAATAAAGACTGTATGTGATTCTGTGCGTATGGCCCAGTAGACAAAGTCTGAGACCCTCTGTAATACTTAAGGGAGGAGCGAAAGGAAAGTCATCAAGCTTCCCTGGTGGCTCAGTGGTAAAGAATCCACCTGCCAATGCAGGGGACGCAGGTTCAATCCCTGGTCTGGAAAGATCCCTCATGCTGCAGAGCGACTAAGCGCCATGCACCAAACCCGTTGAGCCTGTGCTCTAAAGCCCGAGAGCCCCAGCTACTGAGGCCGGCGGCCCTAGAGCCCATGCTTTGCAGCAAGAAGCCTGAGCACCGCAAGTAGAGAGTAGCCCCTACTCACCACAATTGCAGCAGGCCTGCATGCAGCAGTGAAGACCCAGTGCAACCATAAATAAATAAATAAATCTTCTTTTTAAAAAAGAGGAAAAAAAAAAGGAAAGTCATCTTGCAGATGTCTAGATGTTGTTGAGAACTTTCTTCCCTGGTGGTAAATGGTAGAAAATTCTAGAACACCCACATGCCTATACATTTTATTCCTTTTTATGATTAAAGTTTCTACAGCCTTAATACTCACTGTATTAGTCAACTAGGACTGCCAAAATAGCAGAGTATGAACTGAGCAGCTTACAGAACAGAAATCTATTTTCTCACAGTTTTAGGGGCTAAAAGTTCAAGGTGCCGGCAAGGCTAGTTCCTGACATGACCGCTCTCCTTGGCTTGCCGACGGCCACTTTCTTTGTCCTCATGTGCCTTTCCTTTGTGCATCTACCCTCCTGCCATCTCTTCCTCATCTTACAAGGATACCCGTCCTGTTGGATTGGAGCTCCACCCTTATGACTTCCTTTAACCTTAATTACCTGCCAACATAGAAGACATAAGAGACAGGGGTTCAATCCCTGGGAAGATCCCCTGGAGGAGGAAATGGCAACCCACTCCAGTATTCTTGCCTGAAGAATCCCATGGACAGGGAGGCTGGCAGGCCATAGTCCAGAGGGTCACAAAGAGCTGGACACAACTGAAGTGACTTAGCACAGCATGTACACACCTCCTTAAAGGCCCCGTATCTTCAGCCCCGTATCTTCAGATACAGTCACCCTGGTGATTAGAGTTCAGCATAGAACTTGGGGTAGGACACAGTTCAGTCCACAGCACTTACCAGTAGACTTGTCTGTTGTTATCAGGACCAGATGAGATAATCTGAGTGAAAGCCCCCAAAATAGGGGTGTGGCCTTACCATCAGCACCTGCTCAATGGGCACAACTCAGAAATTGCACAGTCTTCTACATGTGGAGAACTTGGCCATCTTGCCTTTCCAAATTGACTGTTTCGGTTGGGGCCCCACTAGTACAAGCCCATGCTTTGGGGTGTTCATGGCACCTGCATCTCAAGGTGGGGACAGGGGGCAGAGGCAACAAGGGGTGACATTTGCTGAGCACTTACTATTCCAGGCACTGCTCAAGCACTTTACGTGTGTTAACTGAACAACTCTCCATAGACATTATTTTCATCGTCTGATGAGAATGAGCCACAGAAAAGTCACTGGCCCAAGGTCACTGAGCTAGAAAACGGTGGAGCTGGAATTCAAACCCAGACTTGTAACCATGTTCAGAGTCTGCCTGGTGAGTTTAAAATAGGATTCCAAGGAATCTCCCTGGTGGTCCTGTGGTTAGGAATTCACTGTCCAATGTTGGGGTCTCAGGTTCAATCCCTGGTCAGGGAACTAAGATCCCACATGGTGCAGGGCAGCTAAGCTCACATGCCACAACGAGAGGAGCCCCCTTGTGCTTCAACAAAAAGATGCAGTGCAGCCACACACAAAAATTAATGCATAAATAAAATATAATTCCATTTGCTCATACTCTTTTGAGTTCCACAGGATAATATCCACTGATGGAAAAGGAGCAGGAAGACCCAGTGGCCCCTGATTCCTTCGCCTTTGAACATCTCCAAAAGCAGGGAGATCTACCCGGTATACAAGTCTGTGCAAGGTGCCCAGGAGGTCCCCAAACTCCTTCAGAGAAACAGCCTTAGCCAGACATCCAGAGTTGACCAAGGCTGAATGTGGGGTCAGTTTGGGATAGTGCAAAATTTCCCACATCCACTGGGAAATGACTTATTCTTTTTCCTTGTCACTCATGCCCCCTCCCAGTAAAAGAAAGTTGGACTCAGAAATGTTATTGAGCTAACAAATCACAGCCACACTGCTTGTGTTTCTGTCTCAGGGACTGTGGTGTTCTCTCTCAAGTCCATGGGGCCCAGGGGAAATCCCTACAGGGAAAATTAAGGAGAAATAGGAACAGAAAAGTTGGCACATGGGAAAAGAATTCTAGTTGTTTCATGCTTCCCCAGAGGCAGAGTAATAAGGAAACAGATTTTGCTAAAAAATTAGATAGTGCTTTTTAACATTCCAAGGTGTCCCCAAGATAGAAGGGACAGCTGTGGGAGGCAGTGGGTCCCCCCCTCCTGGGCAGTGTTCAGGGAAAAGTGCGACATCCACTCAGTGGAAATGTTTGAAGAGTGGCCACAAGGAAAGGGGCCTCGTGACCTTGCAGTTTCCCCCACAGCTGCGATCTGATGCCCTGGGACTAAGTGACCAATCAGGCCATTGGTTCTCTGTGGGGGCGAGTGTCCCTGACCAAGTGAAAAGACTACAGGTAGTAGCCCAGGGACTTAGCAAGAGGCCACGTAAGTAAAGATCACTGTCGTTGTTCAGTTACTAAGTAGTGTCCAGCTCTTTGCAGCCCCAGGGATTGCGGTACACCAGGCTTCCCTGTCCTTCACTGTCCTCCCGGAGTTTGTTCAAACTCACGTCCATTAAGTTGAATACCATCCAACCATCTCATCCTCTGCCGCCCCCTTCTCCTCCTGCAACTCTTTAAAAAATCAACAAAAAATGAAATGTGAACTTGTCACCGATCTTGTCTAAGCAGCCACCTCTAACAGTACCGTGTTCTCTTCCTGCGTTTCATTCATTAATGAACATTTGAGTATCCTCTGTGAGCCAGACGCGGTGGTGGGAGAGATGGAGGTGGGGCACGGGGTAGCAGTGAACACTGTGGACGTAGGACTCATCAGGCAATCCTAAGACATCGTGATGACAGCTGTGCTGTGCAAGCCCCGGCAGGGGAACATTTAACAAGGCGAACTGAGCGTGGCTGGGAGCAGGGCCTTCTGGGAAAGTGGCAGTGGCAAGGCCACAGGGCTGGGCTGTGTGCCCTCTGTGTCCAATATCTTCCTAGCCTCACTCTGAGAGTGCTGCCAGCTCCCACAGCCCAGCTCCTGCCCACCACGACACACCCTGGGAGAAGTCAAACAAGAACTGAAGCCCAGTGGTTCCAAGAGCTGGGCCCACAGCCATCCATAGACATCTGGGAGCACTGCAAAAACCAAAAAACTGACTATCTCCCCTTCTCCAGGTCACCCTTTGGCCTTCCAATCTGGTTTTTGTGGCTTTTTTAATGATCTTGTTCAGCATTTATTTTTCTTTATTTATACATAGTTGGAGGATTATACATGTTCATATCCATAAGATAGGGGAAAACACATTGTCATAAAATAAATGAAATATAATTCAAAGAAATAGAAAAACATCCCATGCTCTTGGATTGGAAGAATATTGTTAAAATGACCACACTACTCAAAGCAATCTACAGATTTAATGTGATCTCTGTCAAAATACTCATGACATTTTTCACAGAACTGTAACAAATAATCCTAAAAGTTATACAGGACCACAAAAACTCGGAATGGCCAAAGCAACCCTCAGTTCAGTTCAGTTCAGTCGCTTAGTCATATCCGACTCAACCCCACGGACTGCAGAATGTAAGGCTTCCCTGTCCATCACCAACTCCCAGAGCCTGCTCAAACTCATGTCCATCAAATCAGTGATGCCATCCAACCATCTAACCCTCTGTCGTCCCCTTCTCCTCCTGCCTTCGATCTTGTGCAGCGTCAGTGTCTTTTCCAGTGAGTCAGTTCTTTGCATCAATCAGGTGGCCAAAGTATTGGAGTTTCAACTTCCCTATACGGGGACAAAAAAAAACAAAGCTGAGGGCATAACCGTCCCAGACTTGGGATTATACTATTAATACCAAGCTAAATAATCAAAACAGCATGGTATTGACACAAAAACAGAAACACAAATCAAGGGCACAGAATAGCCCAGAGATAAACTCACACATCTATACTCAATTCCTCTTTGACAAAGGAGGCAAAACTAGGCAATGGAGAAAAGACAGTGTGTTTGGCAAGTGGTATTACCAAAGCTGGACAACTGCATGTAAATCAGGGAAGTTAGAACATACCCTCGTGCCATTCACAAAAATATACTCAAATGGTTTAGAAATCTACACGGAAGACATGACACTATAAAACTCATAAAAGGGCAAAATATTCTCGACATAAATCCTAGTAATATTTTCTTAGTTCCCCAAGGCAAAAGACATAAAAGCAAAAATAAATGAACCTAATCAAACTTAAAAGCTCTTGCACAGCAGAGGAAACTATCAACAAAACAAAAAGGGAACCTCCTGAATGAGAAAAAAAAAATTTGCTGATTGTACAATCAACAAGGAGTTAATATCCAAAATATACAAGCAGCTCATACAACTCAATATCAAGAAAACAACCCCACTGAAGAATGGGCAGAAGACCTAAATAGACATTCCTCTAAAAAAGTCATAGAAATGGCCGACAGGCACATGGAAAGATGCTCAATATGCCAATTATATTAGAGAAATGCAAATCAAAACCACAGTGAGGTAACATACCTGTCAGAATGGCTATCATGAAGAAGTCTACATATAATAAATACTGGAGAGGATGTGGAGAAAAGACAACCCTCCAACACTGTTGGTAGAAATGTAAATTGGTATGTAAATACGATGGAAAACAATAAAGATATTCCTTAAAAATCTAAAAATAGAACTACCATATGATCCAGCAGTCCCACTCTGGAGAAGATGAAAACGCTAAAAGATACATGCACCCCCAACATTCACAAAAGCACTGTTTGCAATAGCTAAGACACGTAAACAACCCAAGTTCCCAGCAGGAGACAACTGGCTTAAGAAAATGTGGCGTATATGTATGTGACTCAGCCATAAAAAGAATGAAATATTGCCATTTGCAACAACAAGGATGAACCTAAAGAATATTAGTGAAGTCAGAGAAAAATATTACATGATACCACTTATATGTGAAATCTAAAAAATACACAATCTATATAAAAAACAGAAACAGATCACAGACACAGAAAATAAGCTCATAGTTACCAAAGGGAAATGAGGGGGGATGGATAAATTAGAAGTATGGTATTAACAGATACACACTACTATATATAAATAGCTAAGCAAAGATACACTGTATAGCACAGGGAACTCTAATCAATATCTTATAATAATCTATAATGGAAAGTAATGAAAAATAGTGTGTGTATGTGTATATATATATATATATATATAGGATCACTTTGCTGTATACCTGAAACTAACAAAGTATTGTAAATACTCTACTTCCATTCTTTTTAAAAAAATGCCAGATGGAGAACCACCTTAATATAGAGGTTTATCTAAAAGGCAAATTTTTACCAACATGACACTGTAAAGCAATTTTCCTCCAATTAAAAAATAAAAAAAAAACAAAAGGCAATTTTTACCAGTCCCTTAGAGATAGGGTTTTCTGTATGAGAGACAAGATGTGTATAGTCTCACACACGGGTGAGTTCACGTACCCCTAAGGCCGTGGTTCTGCACCTGGCTTTCCTCAAGGGAAAATGAAGCAGGACAGTATTTCTGGAGCACCCGTATGTTTTGCACACCTCATCTGCAACCCTCCAGCGGCTGCTTGGTCGTGGATTGTGGAAATGAGGCTCTGGGAGGCTAAGTGGCTGATCTCAGTACACAGCTCGGAAGTGGCTGGCCCCGGACCCAGTTTTCTCTGACTCCATGGTTCTTTCCACTCTGCTCCATCGTGGGTACCCACAGTCCCGTGCAGAGTTGGTGTTCCTCAGCCTGGTAGGGAATACAAACAATCACTCTTTACCCACCTTGGGCCTTGTTTCCTGGAGTCTTTGTTTATTTATTCTTATCTTGACTGTGCTTGGGTCTTCCTTGTGGCATGTGGGCTTAGTTGCCTGACCAGGGATCGAACCTGAGTCTCCTGCATCAAAAGGCAGAGTCTTAACCACGGGACCACCAGGGAGGTCCCTCTTAGAGTCTTGAGAGCTGTTCAGATGAACATTCAGCCAGAAGCAGCCTCCTTTCCAAAGGCGGTTAAAGACCCCGTTTGCTAGGGGAAAGCTGTTCTTTGCAGAGCACAGCAAGCATCTGGCTGTGGACCACATACCTGTCCTGGGTGTGTGTGTCTGCATGGCAACAGCAACAAGGCATGTGGTCCTCTCTGGGTGCCAGACCACCCAGCCCCCATCCTTTTTTTTTTTTTTAATTTGAGGGTAATTGCTTTACAGAGCTTTGTTGTTTCTGCTGAGCATCAGCATGTGTCAGCCACAGGTATGCATGTCAGCCCGCGTCTCTGAAGCAGACCTGCACTTTCCTGTCACCTTGTGTCTCCGTGTAGGCAGCATCTGTGCACACGGCGGGGAGGCAGGACCCAGCTCAGGTGTTGGGAGAGGCAGTTAAAGCTGGATTGGCCCCAGGGGAATCCAGGTTCCACCACTTACCACTTGCCTGATGTCATTTGACCTCACTAAACCCCATCTCTTCACTGCCGCCCAGGCCTACCTCTGAGGTTACCATAGGAGTAAATGAAATGACCCCTGTCGGCACTTAGGATCAGGCCTGGCTCATAATGAGCATGAGATACATTTAGCTACTCTCACTGTTGTCGCAACCATGACTGTTATTACTTTTGACTCTGCTGCTGAGCAGTTATGTGACCTGGGGAAATCACTTTTCCTCCCCAAGCTTCCTTTTTTTCCCCTTGTGAAAGAAGTGATGTTGGCAGCATCACCTGTAAGGATCCCTGTGGCTTTTACAATTTGATGACTTTTCCTGGATCCCTTTTGGGTAGTACCAGATCCCAAGGACACCCCTGGAATCTGATTTCATTCACAGATAGTTTCTTTTACAAGTTGTTTTTTTAATTGAAGGATAATTGCTTTACAATATTGCATTGGTTTCTGCCATACACCAACATGAATCAGTCATAGGTATACATATGTCCCCTCACTCTTGAACCTCCCTCCCACTCCCCCTGCTTCAGGCTATTGCAGAGCCCTGGTTTGAGTTCCTTGAGTCATACAACAAATTCCCATTGGCTATCAAGTGTATATATGGGTAGTGTACTGGCTCCTTCCTCCCCTCTGCCTTCCTGTGTTGCAAGTTGGTTTCTTAACTGCAGTATTCAGTCTTACTATCAGGAGTACTGATGAAATGTGGGTACCTTTGACATCCAGACATTAGGAATGACACAATATAGATGAACTGCTGATGCCTTTGGCTGAGAAGTCTGGTCCTCTTGCTCTTGGTCCCCTGTGCACACGCACGCGAGCGCACACACACACACACGCACACACGCACACACACACACGCTTCTCGGGGCCTTTTCAACCAGAGAAATGACTGTGCAATAACAAGCTGTGGCACAGCCTTACCAGGGACGAGGCAACAAAAAAGCCAGTGGCTTCAGGAATCCACAGACCTGATCCCCTTCCAGCCTTTCATGGAATACTGACTGTGTACTTCACAGCCCCCAGCCCGCCCTTGGATTCCTGGCTCAGGATCCTTGGCTCCCCGGAGCCCACAGTGGAGATGGAGTTCTGTCCTGGTTTGCCAAGGCTGCCATCCAGTACCACAGACTGGGTGGCTTAAACAACAGGAATTGATTCTCCCACAGTCTGCAGACGAGAAGGCTGGTGTTGGCAGAGTTGCCTCCTTCTAAGGGCTGTGAGGGAGCATGTGTTCCTTGCCTCTCTCCTAGCTTCTGGCGGGTTGCTGGCAGTCCTTGGTATTCCTTGGCTTCTAGATACCTCACCCCAGTTTCTGCCTTCATCTTTCCGTGATGTTCTCCTTGTGTGTCTCTTTATGTGCAAAATTCCCCGTTTTACTAGGACAGCAATCCTGTGGGATTAGGCCCCTCCCTGTAGACCTCATTTGAATGGTGATCACCTCCATAAAGGAACCTCCATAGGGCTACATTCTTTTTATATGTACGTATTTCTTTATTTGGCTGCATCAGGTCTGCACAACTACATCAGCTGTGGTGCGCGGGTCTAGTGCGTGCAGGCTCGGTACTTCCGGCACATGGGCTTAGTTGCCCCGCAGCTAAGGGGCAATTGTGGAATCTTAGTTCCCTGATCAGGGATCGAACCCTCATCTCCTGCATTGGAGAGTGGATTCTTAACCCCTGGACCACCAGGGAAATCCCCAAATAGGGTTACATTTTGAGGTATTAAGGGTGAGAACGTCAACATATCTATAGGGGTAAAGAAGAAACAATTCAACCCATAAGAAGGTCCTTGGACTATTTTCATTACTTCAAAGTCTGTAAGAATTAAACACTTCTCCACGCTGACTCTTAATGAACACTATTAAGAGAACAGGCTCTGGAAATTGCCTGAGCTGGAATTTGGGTTCTTCCACTTTCTAGCTGGGTGATCTTGGGCAAATTTTTTAGCTTCTCTGTGCTCAGTTTCCTTACCTGTAAAATGGGAACGGTAATTATATCTATACCTCTGAGGGTTGATAGAAACATTAAAAAGTACATTTTTTTCTCTTTTTATTTTTTAACTGGAGTAAAATTGCTTTCCTGTACAATGAAGTGAATCAGCTTTGCACAATAGAAACTAACACAGCATTGTAAAGCAATATTCCAATGTAAAAAATTATAAAATTTTAAACATAAAGAGATAAAAAGACACTTTAAATTTCTCATCTTATGTATTACCATTATATATACTATCATATTTGGAAAAGGCTTTATCTAACAAATACAACACAAGCATATATCATACCACATTCTGGACACTATTTTAAGTGCTGTTTCATATATCAGCTTCTCATCACAACTACTTTACCAGGGGGATGCTATTACCATCCCTGTTTTACAGGAGCAAAACTAAGCCCTAGAGAGACTGTGACATTTGTATGGCCCCGTGGCAAGTATATAGAGAAGTGTTAGTCACTCAGTCGTGTCCAACTCTTTGTGACCTCATGGACTAGGGCCCTCTGGCTGGGCTCCTCTGTCCATGGAATTCTCCAGGCAAGAATACTGGAGTGGGTTGTCATTTCCTTCTCCATACTGAAAAGCCAGGACCAAAATCCAGACTTGTCTGATTCTGGTGTCTTTGAGGAACCATGGTGACTGGCTGCCTATCCAGGAACAAGAAAAGGGTCTTGTCATCATGAAATGAATCACCTCCTTCACTTGCCCAGAGAGTTATCCTGTTTTCAAAGGCCTTATTCTGAAGGCGCTTACCGTAATGTCAGACCATGCTCAGGACACACACTCATTTCTTTAAAACAGGCCCCACATGTGAAGGGCATCTGTCATCCTCCAACCCCAAGAGGACTTGGGACGTGTCTCCCCAGGACAGCCAGGGAGAGGCCCCCTTCCCCCTCCCCCTGATGCCTTGCATGCAGGGAACGATGGTCATCTCCCTGACATCTTGCCTCTCTGGTCTCATGTCGTCCTTCTAGGGAAGTCCATCAGAACTGCTGTGCTGATGCAGGGAATAATCTGTCTTCAAAGAAAGAAGAGAACTTCTCTCCCTGGCTGAGGGCCGCCCTGGCCTGAGACTCCAAGTGGAACGACTTCGCTGCGTGTGCCCGCCGCTGCCTCTGCGCACACGCACCTCCCTGAGGCCCGGTGGGAACTGCTCCTAGTGCCAAAGTCCTACTACCGCGTTTTCCACGGGTCCTTGTAAATAGCTGGCTCCTGCGCCCAGGCCCCCACCTCTTGCTATACTGGAACCAATTTGTACAACATGGGAATTTTGTTACCTTTTTAACCGAGGGCAACTTCCTTTTCCAGCTCTACCATTGTAAGGTCTTTTTTCCAGGAGGGAGGGCTGATCACATGTGCTTTTCTCTTTTTTTTCCTTTCTTATTTTTATTAATTTTGGGGGAAGGGGGGGGTGTTAGCATTAGTGCCATTATATCTACTGGATTTTAGGTAGGGCGAGTTCGTTTTTAAAGATAGTTTGCAATTTGCGAGATTTCTTCCGGGGAAAAGGGCTAGGATTCAGGCCTCTGTCTGAGCTGGAGAGGGGTTTACCAATGACAGATCTTCCAAATCAAATCCATTTCTATAGTTCTTCCCCAGCTGCCTTTGGGGGTCCCTGTTTAGCTAGGCACAAGGCTTTCTGAACTGCCCCAGGCCAGTCTGGTTTCTTCTGATGGCCTGGCCTCTGAGGTCAGACTTTGGGTCAAGAGAGCTGGGTGGTAGGTGGCTACCCTCTGAGCCTCTTTTTAGAAACCAGCAGAAAGGGCTCACAAGTGCATTAGCGTTATCATTAATTTTGTGAAAGTAAAACAAAAAGAGATTGTACTATCTAAATGGTACAAAGGTGAACAGCTTTGGTTTTCATTTCTGTTCCTAACTGCCTTTTCTTAGTGTGGTATTGAACAAGATTTCGGCTTGAAGCTTCACCACGAATTGATTTTTTGTTTGTTTTGTTTGTGTGTTTGTTTTGGGCCAATTTTAGATTCATGAGTGCACTTTTTTTTTTCCTCAGTTAGTCCTAACTTCTAAAGAAGAAAAACCAAGAGACACATCCGGTGTAAAGGTTACAATGTAAATTGTGTTTGCAGTTTCTTCCCCCCATCCCACTGCCCCCTATTTGAGTACACTGCACAAAATAAAATGTTAGGGAGTTTAAAAACAGGCAAACAATTTTTCTAACTTGTTGCTCATTTGTTGTAACTCAATAAAGCAGACTAAACATTTTTATAACCTTCTCCTCTGTTCCTGGTTCTTCATTGCTGTCTGGCTCCCAGGGCACAGCACAAGGGTTCCAGCTCACCCACCCCACCCCCGATTCAAATCCCTTATGGCCTCATTCCTTGTCTTTCGTCCTGCCTCAAGTGAGGTCATCGCAGGGTTTTCAGCACGGGGGGACTATAAAAACCAAGGGTCAGTGTCAGTGTGGGACTCGTCATCGCATCTCTGTGACACAGAGAAGTGATAGGCCCACACTTCTCCTGGGTCTTCATAAACAGACTCATAAAATACTGCAGAAGGCACTTTCCTGGTGGTCCAATGGCTGAGACTCTGTGCTCCCAAGCAAGGGACCCGGGTGTGATCCCTGGTCAAGGAACTAGATCCCACACGCCACAACTAAGTTTTCGTGCACAGCTAAGATCCAGGGCAGACAAATAAACATTTTGTTCAAAATTAAAAACTTTTTAATGCTGCAGAGCATGGGTGTGGGAATGAGGCCTCTAGGCCACTGCTGCCCCTTGGGTGTCTCAGGTAAGTCACTTCCCTCCTGGGCTGCTGGCAACCAAGATAACTGCCTTTTCTCCCAGAAGGTCAACTTTTGTGTCTCTGTCCGGTGAGGTTTAAGGAGCCCCTCATAGTTCAAGGTGACCCTCATGTAGGCCAGTGCCTTTCAAGCTCAAACAGGCTGCAGAATCACCTGGAAGTCTGGTTAGAGTTTCTGATTGAGTAGGTCTGGGTGGACCAGAGAACATCCATTGCTCTAGGTGAGGCTGATGCTGCCAGCTCTTGGGCCTCATGTTAGGAATCTGTGGTCTGGATCAGCGTTCCCTAACCTTTTTGGCGCCAGGGACTAGCTTCCTGGAAGACAATTTTTCCACAGACTGGGGGTGGGGAGGAGGGGGGTTTTGAGATGATTCAAGTGCATTACATTTATTGTGCACTTTATTTCTATTACTATTATATCAGCTCCACCTCAAATCATCAGGCATTAGATCCTAGAGGCTGGGGACCCCTGGTCTAGATGTTTCATCTTCACAGGGACTTAAAGACTTTTGGCCAGTTTATCTACCCCCCTCTAAACTCTAATCGTCATCGCATCTCTGTGACACAGAGAAGTGATAGGCCCACACTTCTCCTGGGTCTTCATAAACAGACTCATAAAATACTGCAGAAGGCACTTTCCTGGTGGTCCAATGGCTGAGACTCTGTGCTCCCAATGCAAGGGACCCGGGTGTGATCCCTGGTCAAGGAACTAGATCCCACACGCCACAACTAAGTTTTCGTGCACAGCTAAGATCCAGGGCAGACAAATAAACATTTTGTTCAAAATTAAAAACTTTTTAATGCTGCAGAGCATGGGTGTGGGAATGAGGCCTCTAGGCCACTGCTGCCCCTTGGGTGTCTCAGGTAAGTCACTTCCCTCCTGGGCTGCTGGCAACCAAGATAACTGCCTTTTCTCCCAGAAGGTCAACTTTTGTGTCTCTGTCCGGTGAGGTTTAAGGAGCCCCTCATAGTTCAAGGTGACCCTCATGTAGGCCAGTGCCTTTCAAGCTCAAACAGGCTGCAGAATCACCTGGAAGTCTGGTTAGAGTTTCTGATTGAGTAGGTCTGGGTGGACCAGAGAACATCCATTGCTCTAGGTGAGGCTGATGCTGCCAGCTCTTGGGCCTCATGTTAGGAATCTGTGGTCTGGATCAGCGTTCCCTAACCTTTTTGGCGCCAGGGACTAGCTTCCTGGAAGACAATTTTTCCACAGACTGGGGGTGGGGAGGAGGGGGGTTTTGAGATGATTCAAGTGCATTACATTTATTGTGCACTTTATTTCTATTACTGTTATATCAGCTCCACCTCAAATCATCAGGCATTAGATCCTAGAGGCTGGGGACCCCTGGTCTAGATGTTTCATCTTCACAGGGACTTAAAGACTTTTGGCCAGTTTATCTACCCCCCTCTAAACTCTACTATTTCCTGCCCCCCCCCAAAAATTCATCCTGTACTTTCCTTATTCAAAAAAAAAAAAAAAATTTGAAAAGTGGCTGTAATTGGCTCATCTCCTGGTCCTGCACTGCTGTTCCCGTCTGTGCAGTGGACCATCCACAGCCTCATCTCCTCGTGCTGCCCTGTCCTTCCAGCCCATTAATGAACATCAGCCCAAGCGCCCCCCTCCAGCTTCTCCCTTGGCAGTCAGCTACCTTCCCATCCCGCTATTCACCACCTTTGCCATTCAGCCTGCCACTCTCAAGCAATTTAATTCTCCCAGCAAGGCAGCGTGAGATGCTATCAAATGCCTGAAGAAACCAAAGGGAAAACCTTGCCAGAACTTTTGTCTTTTTATATTTAATTTCTGCACCAAAGAGACAGCCTTGCTAATTGATTGCAATGAAAATACACAGGGCAGACAGTTGTGCTCTTTGAGGCACTCAGCAAAATATATCAGGTTATGTCTTGTCCCCCGGGAATGACTAAAGGGTGGCAGAAACTAGGAGCAAGGCGGTTAAGGGGAATAGATGGGCAGGTGGGGTGAAAGCCGTGAAGGGGCGTGAACACCCGCTGGTCTTGTCTGCCCCATACCTCTTCGCACATCTGTTCCTTTAGGTTTACTTGTCTCCCCTTCTGTTCATCTAATTCTGAGAGGCTGTCCATCACAATGACCCACTCCCTTCCCACAGGGCACGCCTGGCCCTTCAGCCATCAAGCTGGGTACAGTGTGATGCACAAGCGCTCAGATGCTGGGAGAAAGCTCTAGTTTCCCATTGAGACAGCGAGTGAGATATTAGCCCGGAGCCACCAGCTAATTCCCTGCCCGAGAGAGAAAACCAGCCTGCAGATAGTGAGAATGAGGCTTAAAAAAGTCAGGAGGCAGAGGAGGACTGAAAGAAGAGAGAGACGGTGGTGGTGGTGCTGACAGCGGCGACAGGCCCCACCATTCCCAGCCAGCTCCCTATTGTAACAGTTTCATAAAAACCAACATATTTCTCTTTTTGACTTAGGGTCAAAACCTTTGAGTGGGGTTTCTGTTCCTGGAAACAGATTTTGATGCTTTGATGAGATTATGAGATTTATAAAAAGGAAAAGACAATGAATATAAATAGCCCCATGAGGCTGGTGGTTACCATGCTGGATGCCCATCTCTTAGTCTCTGCTGCTCAGGTGTGTGCCCTGCAGCAGCATCACCAGGGTACTTGTGAGAAATGCAGAACCCAGCCACTACCCCAGACCTGTTGAATCATAATCTGCAATTTGATACCACGCCCAGTTGACTCATCTCCTCATTCAAGTTTAAGAAACACTGCTCTGAAGATTTTGAAGCGCTCCTCCCCAGTCTCCTCCACAACCGGGGCGTAGTGTGGGATCTGATACATCATGGAGCCTGTTCTCCGAGTGTGGACACCCCAGGCCTTGGGGAGCAGGAAGGCAGAGGCAGTAACAGGACGGTGATTCAGTGGAACCCCAGCTGTGGGTACCCTTGTCCTTCCAGACCACCTGGTGCACAGTCACTTCTGACCAACAACCTACAGAAATGGCAGCTCTCACTGGCCAGCCACAATACAATCTGGAGAGAACCAGGAGAGACGTCAGTTCCCTCCTACCGATTCCTGAGAGCTCCCATCTGGAGCATCTTGCAGCTGGATGTACTTACAAACCACAGTAGAGGGCCCATCATTACCCCTGGGGCTTGATTAGTAAAAATGAATTTAAAAAGACATCCAGGAGCATCCCATGACATGTTGCAAGTCCGGTATCCTGTAGAGGGTAGGAGGCACATTGCCCAGGACTTTGAGGAGGGGGGAAGACAAAGGTCTCCATCCATAACTCTCACACCCTCCCATAGAACAAGCCTCTAAAGCATTACAGACTGCCTCAGGCTGGATCCTTGAGAAAAAGAGACAGAGCACAAACTGGGGGATTTAAAGGAAGTGCATTAAAATGATGTTTACAGAGCTGTGGGCAGGGCTTGGAGAAGACAAAAAGGGAGGATGTAAGGAGCTTGGTCTGAAGGGGTAAGGGGTGGAGACAGTTACTGGAACCTACAAAGGATAAGTGGACAGAAGGTTTCTGAAAGATATGGCCTTCAGGAAGCCGTGGTGACCCAACTGGAAGAGAAATACCCTGACATCATTCTCCTCCCACCCTCTGTTCTCTAGCCACCGCCTCTCAGTGGCAGATCAACCCAGAAATCAAAGGGTAAGTGGATCTGTTGGTCCAGTCCATTGGAATCTGCCTCCCAGCACACAGAGCAGGTGAGGTAAGTGAGGAGGGGGAAACAGATGGTCCAGCACACAGATCAATCTAGGGGATGGATCAGAGATGACAATACACACCAAGAATGCTATACGGCCCACTCCACATTCACAGCAGACATTAATAATCAATGGAAGTGCCTTTGCCTAGTGGACTTGGACAGCCTTTACAATACTGAACACAGCCTCACCTTGAATCTACGAACCTATGATATGACATAGGTGGTGGGTGCCACTGGTTGCCTAGCTAGTATCCATCCCCTCATTCATCCTTGCTAATATCGTCCCAAGATACTGCTCAGGAACTGACATACCCAATCCCAGGTGAGAAAGTCAATTTCTCCTGCAGCCGGGAGTGGTCCATAAGATGTGCGTGCTGGTGCCAGTCTCCTTCCTCCCTGTTCTTACCTTGTGTGCATCGCTGATCTTGACACTAAGGCCTTGATAGCTTCCTTGAGTCCCTGAACTAGTGCCACAGCTGAAAATTTTCAAGCAGCTTGATATGTGAGAAAAATAAATACCTATTTGTTTAACCCACCACTCACTGGATTTGACTGACACTTGCATTAAAGTGCACTCATAAGTGACACAAAACCTACGTGCCATCCTCAGGCTGGATGGATATGAGTCCTCTCATTCATGCATGAGTTCATTTCTCCCTGTGCCACTTGCCAGGTGAGAGAAAAGTTAGGTATAATTTCTCCCTTCAAGGAAACGTGATCTATGTTTTGAAGGATGAGTAGGGGTTGGCCAAATGCATAAATCAGAGAATGGTACAAGGAGCAGAAGTGGAAAAGTGTATACAGTGTCAGGATGTTAAGTAGCAGAAATTCAACAAGGAGTCTGTTAATGTGTAACAAAACAAGAAACCATCAGTTTTGAACAACCCACTTTGACAAACAACCAAATCACCCTAAATCAAACACAGTCACAAAGAAAACTAAAGTGATTATCCACTTGGAAAGACCCTGAATAACTGCCAAAAAACTATGTTATTTGCTTGTGATGGGAAATCAAACCCATAGTTTGGAATTTACCAAGATGAGTAACATATTACATAAAAGATATATAAAGTGAAACAAAATAACTTCCACCTCTTTTACCTCGAACTTGCTTCCCGTTGCTGAATTTGGGTCACAGCTTTGGGCTCAGGTCCATCTCTCCAAATGATCTCCCAGCTCCTCACCCAGTCTCTCTTCCTTGGGGCCCTCTGGTCTGCTTGCTGAATGGTGAGCACTCCCTGAGTCCACGCAATTTCCCCTCTTAGTATGCACCCCTTCCCCATTTCTTCCAGCCCCAGTTGAAGTTCCACCGACCAAACACAGGTACATCGTGGGTGAGAGAGAGGCTGGATTTAAGGAAGACACACGTGTCTCAACTGGTTCTCCAGAAGCCCTGCTGCTCTGAACTCCTGTATCCATGAGATGTTGTCTTGTTCTGTCCAGGTACTGGTTGGTTGTTCAATCTTCTTTTAGTGTGTTGCTCCTCCTGACCAGGAAATGTGCTGAACATCCATCCAGCATTCCTTTCGTCCGCTCTTTCAGCAACATTCACACCCTTTCCCCCCAGGAAAGTTTTCTGTACACCTGCTTTTCCCCTTTAAACCCAGGGCCAAACCCTTCTTTCCATGGGTAGTCACGTGACTCAAGCCTAGCCAATCACAGCATGATCTCTGACCTCAGTGAGTGACCCAAGAACATGTGACACAAGCTGGGTTAATGAGAGTCCTCCCTGAGGTTTAAAGAAATTGAAGCAAAGAGAGCTGGGAGAGAGCAAGAAAGAGGTAGAAAGAGACAGAAGCAAGGAGAGACACAGATGACATAATTTAAGTATTTGGATGCAATCAATCTTAAAAGTTAGACCCACTCCATCTTTCCCAGTTATGGGAGCCAACAAATTCCCCTTGTGCTTCGAAATTAGTTCAAGTTGCTTTACTGTCATTTAGAAATGAAAGAGGAAAGACCCTGAATAACTGCCAAAAAACTATGTTATTTGCTTGTGATGGGAAATCAAACCCATAGTTTGGAATTTACCAAGATGAGTAACATATTACATAAAAGATATATAAAGTGAAACAAAATAACTTCCACCTCTTTTACCTCGAACTTGCTTCCCGTTGCTGAATTTGGGTCACAGCTTTGGGCTCAGGTCCATCTCTCCAAATGATCTCCCAGCTCCTCACCCAGTCTCTCTTCCTTGGGGCCCTCTGGTCTGCTTGCTGAATGGTGAGCACTCCCTGAGTCCACGCAATTTCCCCTCTTAGTATGCACCCCTTCCCCATTTCTTCCAGCCCCAGTTGAAGTTCCACCGACCAAACACAGGTACATCGTGGGTGAGAGAGAGGCTGGATTTAAGGAAGACACACGTGTCTCAACTGGTTCTCCAGAAGCCCTGCTGCTCTGAACTCCTGTATCCATGAGATGTTGTCTTGTTCTGTCCAGGTACTGGTTGGTTGTTCAATCTTCTTTTAGTGTGTTGCTCCTCCTGACCAGGAAATGTGCTGAACATCCATCCAGCATTCCTTTCGTCCGCTCTTTCAGCAACATTCACACCCTTTCCCCCCAGGAAAGTTTTCTGTACACCTGCTTTTCCCCTTTAAACCCAGGGCCAAACCCTTCTTTCCATGGGTAGTCACGTGACTCAAGCCTAGCCAATCACAGCATGATCTCTGACCTCAGTGAGTGACCCAAGAACATGTGACACAAGCTGGGTTAATGAGAGTCCTCCCTGAGGTTTAAAGAAATTGAAGCAAAGAGAGCTGGGAGAGAGCAAGAAAGAGGTAGAAAGAGACAGAAGCAAGGAGAGACACAGATGACATAATTTAAGTATTTGGATGCAATCAATCTTAAAAGTTAGACCCACTCCATCTTTCCCAGTTATGGGAGCCAACAAATTCCCCTTGTGCTTCGAAATTAGTTAAGTTGCTTTACTGTCATTTAGAAATGAAAGAGTCATGAGTAAAACCTACACTCTTACCCCGCTGCTCAGCACGTGTCTGCAGAACTGATAATAATCAAAGATGCAGGACAGATTGGATTACAGTTTGAGAATATACTCGCTGTGATTCCACTTATGTGACACATTCAGAATAAGCAAGTCTACGGAGACAAAGTGGGGGTTGATGGAGCAGAGAGAGGGTTGTGGGTAAGGGCTAGATGTGAGATTTCTTTGTGAGGTAAAGAAAATGTTATAAGATTGATATTATGACGGTTGCACAACTCCAAATATATTAAAAGCCATTGAACTGTATGCATCAAATGGGTGAATTTTATAGTGTCTCAATTTTACATCCATAAAAATATATTTATATTTTTAATTTTCATATATATTTGTATTTTGAAAGTGAAAGTGAAGTCGTTCAGTCGTGTCCAACTCTTTGCAACAGCGTGGACAGTAGCTTGCACCAGGCTCCTCCATCCATGGGACTTTCTAGGCCATTTCCTTCTCCAGGGAATCTTCCCGACCCAGGAATCAAACCCAGGTCTCCCGCATTGTAGACAGACGCTTTACCGTCTGAACCACCAGGGAAGTCACATATTTGTATTTTATACATAGTTATATATGATTATGTATTTTAATACATATATTTTATACATAGTTATATTATATATGATTATGTATTTTTAATACATAGCTTAAAGCTCAACATTCAGAAAATGAAGATCGTGGCACCTGGTCTCATCACTTCATGGGAAATAGATGGGGAAACAGTGGAAACAGTGTCAGACTTTATTTTGGGGGGCTCCAAAATCACTGCAGATGGTGACTGCAGCCATGAAATTAAAAGATGCTTACTCCTTGGAAGAAAAGTTATGACCAAACTAGATAGCATATTCAAAAGCAGAGACATTACTTTGCCAACAAAGGTCCATCTAGTCAAGGCTATGGTTTTTCCTGTGGTCATGTATGGATGTGAGAGTTGGACTGTGAAGAAGGCTGAGCGCTGAAGAATTGATGCTTTTGAACTGTGGTATTGCAGAAGACTCTTGAGAGTCCCTTGAACTGCAAGGAGATCCAATCAGTCCATTCTGAAGGAGATCAGCCCTGGGATTTCTTTGGAAGGAATGATGCTAAAGCTAAAACTCCAGTACTTTGGCCACCTCATGCGAAGAGTTGACTCATTGTAAAAGACTCTGATGTTGGGAGGGATTGGGGGCAGGAGGAGAAAGGGACAACAAAGGATGAGATGGCTGGATGGCATCACTGACTTGATGGACGTGAGTCTGAGTGAACTCCAAGAAGTTGGTGATGGACAGGGAGGCCTGGCGTGCTGCAATTTATGGGGTCACAAAGAGTCGGACACGACTGAGCGACTGAACTGAACTGAACTGATAGAGAAAGACAGTGTGATGGTAGAAACTAGAAACTGAATCAAGTTAACTCTTGAATTATAAGGAGGACTGATTTAAGGAACATTTGAATTACTACAAAATTAACTGTATCTTTTTCCTTAAGAACCTGCTCCTGTATTTCCTGTCTTGGTGAACAGTTAATGGCAGCAGCTTCAATCACCCAAGCCAGGAGTGGGGGGCATTGTGTGTGTGTGTGTGTGTGTGTGTGTGTGGTGAAAGTCTCTCAGTTGTGTCCGACTCTTTGCGACCCTGTAGCCTTAGGGGAGAAGGCAATGGCACTCCACTCTTGTCTGGAAAATCCCATGGACAGAGGAGCCTGGTGGGCTGCAGTCCATGGGGTTGATAAGAGTGGGACACGACTGAGCGACTTCACTTTCACTTTTCACTCTAATGGAGAAGGAAATGGCAGCCCACTCCAGTATTCTTGCCTGGAGAATCCCAGGGACGTGGCAGCCTGGTGGGCTGCCGGCTATGGGGTCGCACAGAGTCAGACACAACTGAAACGACTCAGCAGCAGCAGTCTATACAGTCCATGGAATTCCTAGGCCAGAATATTGGAGTGGGTAGCCTTTCCCTTGGGTTTTAACCAAACACAAGTTTCTCTCACTTCTAGCTCCCAAATCTCTTTCTGAAGGACTCCTCCACTGCCCCCAAAGCCACGGTCATCATGCAGACCCTCCCCTCATTTGCCTGCACAGCCTCCTAACCTACCTCCCTGCCCCGTCTCTCCCCACAGCCCCATCTGTGTTCCAGGCGGCAACCAGGCTCATCTTCTCCACAGCAGAAGTCCCATCATGCCTCTCTTCCCTCAGGGGCTCCCAAGCTCCTCTTGGCTCCAGCCCTGCTCTTCCTGGAACCCTGCCTGTACCTCCCAACCTCCAGTCCCCTGTATCCCCCATCCCACCTCTCCCTTCATCCCCACTCTCTTTCTCTCTCTCACACACACACATACACACACGTGCATGCACATTATTCAAGCCCATCCTTAACTACTCTGTGTCCCCTACTCCCTCCATGTTCTCTCCTGCCTGACCCAGAGGAATAATATCACGTCCCCCATGACTCCTGTCCTGACCCCTTCCAGGCAAGTCAGGGGCTTCGTCCTCGGTGCTCCTAAAACCCCTTCCATATACCTCTGTTATAATACTAGACACACAGTATTATAATTGTCTCTGTGCCTCTCTACCTGTGATCTCCTTGCAGATAAATCTACATCTTTTTTAAGGTTTTTTTATTTCTTCCAGTTTTATTGAGATATAATTGACATCTGGCACTGCACACATTTAAGGTGTACAGCATAACAATGTGACTTGGGTCTTCTTTATCTTTATTGCTAACACAGGTTCAGGATGAGGCAAGCATGCAAAATTAGGTTGTGTTTTATATAAATAAGGGCTTCCCTGAGAGCTAAGTTGGTAAAGAATCCGCCTGCAATGCATGAGACCCCAGTTTGATTCCTGGGTTGGGAAGATTCACTGAAGAAGGGATAGGCTACTCACTCCAATATTCTTGGGCTTCCCTTGTAGCTCAGCTGGTAAAGAATCTGCCTGCAATGTGGGAGACCTGGGTTCAGTCCCTGGGTTGGGAAGATCCCCTGAAGAAGGGAAAGGCTACTCACTTCAGTATTCTGGCCTGGAGAATTCCATGGACTGTACAGTCCATGGGGCCGCAAAGAGTCAGACACGACTGAGTGACTTTCACTTTCATTGTATAAAAAAATCTGTACTAGCAATATCAAAAGTTTAATTAGACTAGGGACAGTAGTAAGATATTTGAAAAAAATCATTTGTGGGAAAATACACATGATGGATAAAACAGATTACTGTTTACAGACTTCTTCCCTTTACCCAACCTGCCCCAGAGACTCCTAACTGACAGCCTAATTCTTCCTCCCTCATCTCCCAGGAGATCAAGTCCTAGACATTTCTGGTGTAAAGTCTAGAGTTGGCAAAAAAAGAGAGTAGCAAAGGTGTTGAAGCAGAAGGATGTAAGGAAAACAGGCCACATTAATCCATGTAATAAAGAACGAAGAGAGAGAGAAAGAGAAAGTTCAGTAAGTGGAAACCACTGCAGCTGGTGGAGAAGGGAAAAATTCTTCAAAGTTTTGGTAAGGGAACAGCTCCAGAGTGTGTATATATATATATATATATATATATATATATACAATTCAGAGTGTATTATATATATATATAATTGAGCAAGAGGCCAGAGAACATTAAGACATGCTACCAGGCTTTGCTGGTGGTCCAGTAGTTAAAAATCCATCTGCCAGTGCAAGGGACACGGGTTCAATCCCTGGTCCAGTAAGATCCCACACAGTGTGGGGCAACTAGGCCCATACACCACAGTCACTGGAGCCCAGTCTCTCTAGAGCCTGTGCTCTGCAATGAGAGAAGCCACCACAATTAGAAGCCTGTACACCACTACGAAAAAGTAGTTCCCACTCTCCACAGCTAGAGAAAGCCCACACACAGCCATGAAGACCCGGCACAGCCAATAAGCAAATTTCTTAAACAATAAGTCACTATGAAAAAATTTAATTAAAAAAAAAGATATACAGCCATGGGGTTACACGGAAGCCTGCTGAATGTCCTTTCAGAAAGATGACTAAAATGTTAAATTCCCTTTTCATGGTTTGGTTTATTTGGATTATGCTTCTGTAACTAATCCTAGGACTGGACCATGTGGCTCACAGCTTCAATAGGGTTACATGAGAAGTTGTTTCAGTAAATGTGAAATGAAACTGGAAAACCAACTGAAAGCGTGTCCTGCTATTAATAGGATAAGTCTCATTACCCATTTCTATGGACCTTGCTCATCTTCACTTCTGTTCATAACTGTTCTCTGTCTGGCAGGAATTCTCATGAGACCAGAAACAAACAGAAAAACAGTTAAACAGCAGAGGACAAGTAAATTTTCACGATCACGGGGAGTATCCATGGCAAGCATACTATGTTGCTTCAGTCGCATCCAACTCTCTGCAGTCGCATCCAACTCTCTGCAGCCCCATGGACTGTATAGCCCGCCAGGCTCCTCTGTCCATGGAATTCTCTAGGCAAGAATACTGCAGAGGGTTGCCATGCCCTCTTCAAGGGGATAGTCCCAAACCAGGGATCGAATCTGAGTTTCTAATGCCTTGCATTGGCAGGGAGTTTCTTTATCACTACCACCATCTGGAAAGCCCCATCCATGCCAAGGCTATCTCAGAATAAAGGGGCACCAAATTCTGGCCCCTGTTTTACTACTAATGCCCCTGTTTAAGCCTCAGTTTCCTCATTTGGAAAATGAGGCGGTTTAAACCAGACAACCACCAACTATTCATTCCAACTCTGAGATGGTGTGATCATATGATCCTAAGAATCTGGGCCAACATTCTCTTAAAAGTCTCCAGACTCCAGCTCACTTGGCCAGCAGTGAGCTAAAGAAAGCTTTAGGGCGATAGGTCTAAAGCTTTTGAGCAAGGATTGTCAGCACTGCCCAAGGGAACTTTGAAGGTGCCTGTGTGCCCATAAACGGTGTTTAATTAAAGAGCAGCGAACAGCAACACAGAAAGCTAAAAAGCAGGCTGTACAAGAATATTTTCCCCAACCCAGGGCATATCACTCTGCATCTCAACCAAACTACACGCACAGTGGTATTTGTTAGAGAAATAGAGAACCTTTGTTTGGGGCCATTTGACCAGTTGCCCTGGAAAGACAGCTGCCCTCGCTCTCTGCCTGGACACTGTCTGCTAGGCACTGTCTCCAGCCCACAGAGGTGAATAAACCTCCCAGGCTCCATCCCAGGAATCAGGCTGGGAACTGGGCTGGTCTTAGCAGGATGAAGCTCTCTATCAGAATGGCTAGGACCCCAAGGAGGAAAGATTTCCATGACACAGGGAAACACTGAAACCCTGCAATGGAGAAACGGCATCATTTTCCACAGCAGAGTAAAGTTGAGACTTCAGAACGATTTCATCAAAGTCAGATTCAGGAATCTGCCCAAAGCCACGGGAACGAGTGCGTGTCGGAGCTAGGATTTGAACCCAAAGAAAGAAAGAAAGAAAATGAAGTCTTTCAGTCATGCCTGACTCTCTGTGACACCATGGACTACAACGTACCAGGCTTCTCTGTCCATGGGATTTTCCAGGCAAGAATACTGGGGTGGGTTGCCATTTCCTTCTCCAGGGGATCTTCGGGACCCAGGGATCGAACCCAGGTTTCCTGCATTACAGGCAGATGCTTTACCATCTGGGCCACCAGGGAAACCAGGATTTGAACCCACATTTCTCTGAAAGGAAGGCTCATGATTTTTTTTTTAATTGACTGCCCTGGTTCCTCCTTGCTGTTTGCAGGCTTTGTCTCCAGTGGTTTCTCTCGCTGCTGAGCACAGGTCCTAGGGCATGCAGGCCCCAGGAGTTGCAGCTCCCAGGCTCTAGGGCACAGGCTCAGTTGTTGTGGCACATGTGCTTCATTGCTCTGCAGCATGTGGGATCCTCCGGGACCAGGGATCGAACTCATGTCCCTTGCATTGGCAAGCAGATTCTTAACTACTGGACCACCAGGGAATTCCAAGCCAATGCTTTTAACCACAAAGCTTCAGCCCCTCAAGTGTTCATCGGGGCTGGGGACCCATTACAACCCTGGAAGTGGTACATGAGCACAAGCACTCAAAACCGGCTGGTGTATGGGATACACGCCCCAAGGGTCATGGCCCCTGAGGACTTTCCATCCTATCCCAGGCCACCGGTGGGGACCATTCTCCTTGCTGGGAGCCTGGCTTTCATGTCTGTGGTCATGGACGGCTGGCTGGAACGGGAGGTGTGGGTTGGTGGAGTCTTTCAAGGAGCTTTGAAGAGAAAAGCAGACTGAGTAACTGGGGCATCAAATGATTTTCATGATCATCTCCTATGCACGCCTAAGAATGAAGGACCAAGAGACTAAGGGAACTTGACATCCACGTCATGACCTGTAAAACTTACTTAGCTGTTTTTTCCAGCGGCCTCCTTGAACCAATTTTTCTTTTTCTTTCTCCATCATCTGATGGAAGCTGAAGACTTGTGGAATACCTAGTATCCATCTCTGGCAGAGCTCTCACACGCTGATTGATAATTACCTATTCCTGGGATTGTTCTTCCTTCATTGGGCCCTGAAATCCCTGAGGCAAGGATCTTATCTTATTCATCTGTGTACCCCCAAATGAATCACCCAGCATAATGCTCTCCATCAATAATGTGGGAGAAAGGAAGGAAAGAAGCACCGAAGGGAGGAACTCAGTAGGAGATTAAGAAAGCCAAAATCTAAGACAAAAATTTCAGGCTTTTCTTATATAACAACCAAATGTGGTCTTGACAAGATCCTAGTTTGTCCAGAGGAACTCTAAGATTTGGGAGGCAAATGGGAAAAGTTGAATGTGGATAGATGTTAGATGATACTAGGAAATTATCATTCATTGCTATTATACTACTGGTCTGGGGATTATATAACAAAATGTCATCTTTCAAAGATGCATAATGAAGAGGTGAAATATTGTGTGTGCGTGCATGCAAAGTCACTTCAGTTGTGTCTCTTTGCAACACTATAAACTGTAGCCCACCAGGCTGTTCTATCCATGAGATTCTCTAAGCACGAATACTGGAGTGGTTTGTCATTTCCTCCTCCAGGGCATCTTCCCAACCCAGGGATCAAGCTTGCATCTCTTATATTTCCTTCATTGGCAAGTGGGTTCTTTACCTCTAGCACCACCCATGAGATATATATAATTTACTTTTAAATATTTAAAATATTTCAGAAAACAAAAGATGGCAAACTCATGGTTAACACGAGGTGATGAATATATATTTATTATACTCTCATTTTTCTGCACATTCAAAATGTTTCATCACACAAAATTCCAATAAAGCATAACCATAACACCCTTACCAAATTCAGGCAAGTATCATTACTACAATCCTACTATCTCATATACAATCCATAAGTATCATGACTACAATCCTACTATCTCATATACAATCCATAAGTATCATGACTACAATCCTATCTTGTATACAATCCACAAGTATCATCACTGCAATCCTACTATCTCATATACAATCCATTCTAATTTTGCCTGTTGTCTAGTACTTCCCTTTACACCAACTTTTTTTTCCAGGATCCAACCCTGAATTACATTTTGCAGTTACTTGTCATGCCTCTTTCCTCTCTGTCCGGAACCGTTCCCCAGCCTTTGTCTTCTACATTTGAAGACAATGACCTCGTTAACGAGTAAGGTCACTGTCTCGCTGCACGTGTCTGATGGTGTCCTCATGATCTGGTTCGTGAATGCTACAGGACTCTGGCAGGAATATGACGTACGATGGCACGGCCTTCTCAGTGCCACACGTCAGAATGTACCGGATGTCCGTTTATCCTCTCATTGCTGATGCTGACATTGATCATTTGGTGGAGGTGGTGTCTGCCAGGTTTCTCCACTGTAAAGGTACCATTTTTCCCTTTGTAAATAATCTGTAATCTGTGGCAGATATCTTGAGACTGTGTAAATATCCTGTTCTCTAATGTTTCACCCAACGATTTTGGCCTCTGCTATTGATTCTCAGTGAACTTGAGAATCAAGTTGAATTACATCTGCTTAAATCAGTGAATATTTTGATGGCTGAAAAATGGTGATTTTTGTAGCTCCATCTTTCCTTCTGTTTCCCTGGTGGTTCAGACGGTAAAGCATATTTCTCCTTCTATGTTTATTAATTGGCATTCTACTGAGAAGAGCTTTCTCTTTTCCTCCTAACATAATGGACTCAAAATTGTTGTTTTTTTAATATAAGCATTTCCGTGAGATATTAGAAAGGTGTGTTCTACAGTTTAGCTTTTTTTTTTTTGGCCATGCCTTGTGTATCTTACTTCCCTGACCAGGGATCAAATCCCTACCCCCTGCAGTTGAAGCCTGGAGTCTTAACCACTGGGCCAGTAGGGAAGTCCCTACATCTTAGAGTTTTTAGGTCATGGTGCCAATTTCTTCTGCCTCTAACATTATGTGTAGCCTCTGCAGGGCCCAAACTAAAGCATACATGTGAAAGAAACTAAATCAATTTTACCTTTCCTCCAGCATCCCATCTTGGTTCATTCACTCATCCACTTATTCTACAAACAGGTATGTGCTATCTTTAAAATAGATAACCAACGAGGACCTACTATATAGCACAAGAAACTCTACTTAACATTCTGTAATAACCTAAATGGGAAAAGAATTTAAAAAGAATAGATACATGTATATGTATCGCTGAAGCACTTTGCCACATGCCTGGAACTAACACAACATTGTTAGTCAACTATACGCTAATGTAAAATGAAAAATTTAAAAATACAACACATATTAAGGGCTGAACTCTGGAGCCCCCATACTGAATCATCTTCACTAGTGAGGAAGGCAGGAGGCTAGATGACTAACTTCATCCCAATGCAAAGGGGTGTCACAGCAGTTAGCAAAGTGGTCCACCAAAGGTCACGAAGGTCACGGGGAAAAAGGGGTGGGAAAATGAATGGGAACCATGGTGAAGGAAGAATAGGACACAAACACCATGCCCCCACCCAGTAGGGGTGGGGAAATGGGCCTTGCCAGAGTGTTTGGATCAGTGAGGAGTCAAAGGGCCTAAAGTTTGCAGGTTGTAGTTTTGCCTGGTTGGATGCGGTGAGAGAACAAAACAGATCAAGATTATTTTTTATAAAAATTGCATCCCACCACGTGCACGCTTTTACAACCCAACCCCTTTCCTTTCACAACTTGCTCTGGACATTGTTTACATGTCAACATATGCAGATCAGTTTCAGTGGATTTTCAAATGAGTCCTTTTCAGTGTCAGACCATTATTTAACCAATGTCTCGCTGATGGCAGGCAGGTCGTTTCCAAGTTTTTTGCTACTGCAATCTTTGTTCATCCTTGGTCTCCTGTGTCTCTGATTGTTTCCTTAGGATAAACTGGGGAGAGGCTTTTGGCTTCCAAGATCAAAGACAAACCTGAAGGATTCAAGGCCAGAGCCAGAGAGGGTGGTGCTAGACTGCCCACTGCTTTCCTATCCCTGCCTCATCCCGGCAGCAGGAGAACGCTTTTCCCTAGGATCATACCCCCTGCCTGCCTGGGCTGACTGTGGACAGCATGAAAGCAGGGTTTCAACTAACAGCTCTCACCAACTATCGCCAACACGGATGAATTAAGACTCCAGGTGGGCACATTAACATTTTCTAGACGTAAAAGTTAGAGCCTAGATAGATGAGCACCCTGTCCCAAGATACCAGAAAGCAAAACTATGAAGAATGGAAAGGTTGAGAAGTGTCTCTGCCTGGAAACAGGGGAAGAGGTGAGGATAGGCAGGACCAGCAGTTTGGATAGGAGGAACACTGATGTCAGAGTTGGGCCCCACAAATCCTGTCTTTGGAGGCAAGTGACTGAACTTCTCTGAGCCTTGGTTTTTTTGGGTGTAAAATGGAAAGATAATGGCTGCATTGGGGAGGTTTGTGAGGACCGATTAGGTAACAAACGTGAAGCCTTTATGCAGTGCTGGAGGGTCAGACGCCCAGGAGGAAACGTTACTCACCACAGGTGGTTCAGTTGAAGAGAGCACATTGAAGCGGCTGTTTAGGTGAGTGTGGGTGGGGCTAAAGAAACAGGCAAGGTACCCGGGTCTGGCCAGGCCTGTGGGGCTGAAGGAACCTCAGGGGAAGAGTGTGACCAGAAGCCAGTGACCGGTAGTGCCGTGTAGGAAGGACCACTAGCTGGAGTCCTGGTTGTAGCTACTGCTGGTGACAACACCAAAGAGAGAGGAAAAGAAAAATGAAGGAATGCCAGCTTCCCTCTCCCCTAAGCCCCAGCCTGCCAGTCTCCTGCCATTGCCTCCCAGGGCCAAGCCCAACCAGAGCTCTAGGTAACAGAGCCCAGGAGGAGGTCCAGCCCGTGGTAGGCAAACACTCAAAGAGATCCCAGGGGATTCTGGCCAAGGAATCAGGTAAACAAGTCACTGATTCAGAGACACCAAGATGCAAGATGGCAGAATTCATTTAACCCAGGCCTCCTTGTTTCAGAGATGGGGAAAAAGAGTCCAACATGAGTCATCCACCTAAGGTCATCTTCTAGTTAGTTACACACCCAAGACCAGAACTGAAATACTATAATCCAGAACCAACTTTTCTTTCCAGCCCACTCCAGCATTCTTGCCTAGAGAATCCCCATGGAGAGAGGAGCCTGGTAGGCTACAGTCCCTGTGGTCGCAAACAGTTGAACACAACTGAGACAGTTTGGCATGGCAGGCATGAACATCTTATTGCAGCCATGTAGCAAAGTCGTCTCTGGCAGAGCCATCAGTTCACTTACTCCTAAAGCCTCTGAGCCATAAAAGGTCCACTGTCCCTTGTAAAGTATGAGAAACCAGAGTAACCTCCTCTTTTTGGGCTCAAGCAAGTAAGAATTACAAACGGTCTTGAGTTCTCAAGTAATTATCAAGGACAAATCTTCCTTCAAATTCGAATCAGTCCAAATCCAAACCAAAGCTTGGTGGGGGAGAGATGAAGTTGAGTGTCCTTTGAGGCTTCTCTGGTGGCTCAGAGTATGAAGACTCTGCCTGCAGAGACTAGTGGGGGAGGCGCAAGGGTCAACAAGAGTTACAGCTGGATGCCAGCAGAGGAGAAGCATCAGTTCAAAGCAGGAGCGTGGTGCCCTGATGTCCATCGCAGCACTGTCCATAACAGCCAAGACATGGAGACAGCCCACATGTCCATCAACAGATGAATGGACAAAGAAGATGTGGGGTGTGTGTCTGTGTCTGTGTGTATGCTATTATGTATATATTATGGAATACTGCTGCTGTTGCTGCTAAGTCGCTTCAGTCGTGTCCGACTCTGTGTGACCCCATAGACGACAGCCCACCAGGCTCCCCCATCCCTGGGATTCTCCAGGCAAGAACACTGGAGTGGGTTGCCATTTCCTTCTCCAGTGCATGAAAGTGAAAAGTGAAACTGAGGTTGCTCAGTCGTGTCTGACTCTTTGTGACCCCATGGACTGCAGCCTACCAGGCTCCTCTGTCCATGGGATTTTCCAGGCAAGAGTACTGGAGTGGGGTGCCATTGCCTTCTCCGATAATGGACTACTACTCAACCATGAAAAAGAATGAAATAATGCCATTTGCAGCAATGTGAATACAACTAGCTGAGTAAAGTAAGTCAGAAAGACAAATACCATATATCATCTATATGTGGAAACCCAAATATGACACGAATGAACTAGCCAATGGAACCGAAACAAAATCAGGGACACCGAGAATAAACTGGTGGTTGTCAAGGCAGATGGGGGTGGGAGAGCGTAGGAGTCAGAGGTTGGGATTAGCAGATGTAAGCTTTTAGATATAAAATGAATAAACAAAAGTCCTACTGTATAGCACAGGGAACTATATTTAATATTCCGTGATAAACCGTAATGGAAAGGAATATAAAAAAGAATGTATGAATATGTATAACTGAGTCACTTTGCTGTACAGCAGTAATTAACACAGGGATTCCCAAGTGGCATTAGAGGTAAAGAACCCACATTTCAATGCAGGAGATGCAAGTTCAATCCCTGGGTCGGAAAGATCCCCTGAAGGAGCGTATGTCAACCCATTCCAGTATTCTTGCCTGGAGAAGCCCATGGACAGAGGAGCCTGGCAGGCTGCAGTCCATGGGGTCACACAGAGTCAGACATGACTAAAAGCAACTTAGCACAGCACAGTAATTAATACAACCTTGTAGATCAACTATACTTCAATAAAAAGTAAATTTTAAGAAAGAGGGGAGGCATGGTTGGCTTCTTGGAGGAGGTGCCACCCACCCTGAGTTCAGAGACAAAGAAGAATAAACGACAAGAAGCAGCAGGTGGGAGGAGGCAGGGTTTAACAGAAACACTGGTAACAGATTTCTTTCTCTCTTCTCACCTTCTCTCCTACTTAATTTCCATCTGCCTCCCCTTGCACAGCTGAAGGGGTTTATAACTCTCTGATGGGAAAACAACCCTGGCTGTTCCATAGAAACAAAGAATCCGCCTGCTCGTGGGGTTCAGTTTCTGATCTGGGATGACCCCAGACGCCCGCGGAGCAACGGAGCCCGGGAACCATAACTACCGCAGCCCGCGTGCCCCAGAGCCTGTGCTCCGCAGCGAGAGAAGCCACTACAGAGGGAAGCAGCCCACACGGCAGCCAGAGAAAGGCCCTCGCAGCCAAAAGCAAATAAATAGTTATTAAAAAAAAAAAAACGCCAGGGTGAGCCCGTCTGGTCTCCGCATGTGAATCACCTGTCTGGAGGGCACGTGGGAACCACAGTGCTCATCCCTGCCTGACCTGACGAGTGAGAAGACAGAGAGGACCGCAGATTTGGATAAAGAGCAGGGACAAGAGGTGAACAGAGGGCGGAGCGGGGCCTGGGAGGAGACATTTCCGTTCCTGGAACTTTTCTCCTGCCGAGAACCAAGGACCGAATCCACGGGGCCCGAGGCGGCTGGGGTTAACACTGGACGAGGGACAGATAGCATTCACCCTGGCCCCCGTGTGCTTCGGATTTCAGAACAGGTGACGCACCCACTCTTGGCACTTGGAGCTGATAAATCAGCCTGGTGCTGGGCCCAGGCCAGTTGGGTCTATCCTGGAGCAGTAAATACAAACCCCTGACTTAGCAGGATGTGACTGGCCTTCCCGCTCCAGCCCGTCACCCCCCGCAAGTCCTCACCCCTTGCCTGCTCAGTCCTCCACGTCTCTTGTCTTCAGACGCTAACAACACTGCCCCGTCTACCTGAGACTCTCTCTCCAGCCCTGCTTCCTTTATTTGGTTACCCCTGCTCCTTTCTCAGGTCTCAGCTGAGCCACCTCTCCTCCTAGAAGTTTCCTGTGATTCCACCCCCAAGTCCAGGGGAGCTGCCTCTGCTTCGAGCTCCCATGCGTCCTCCACGCACCCCTTCAGTGCACCTCTCACGGTGACCCGTGACCTCGCTGGGTTGCGTGTATCTCCCGTTAGGCCTACTTCAGGGCAGAGACCGAGACTTTTCCACCTTAGCGTCCCCGGCACAGCACCAGGCCTACGCACCCCGTTTCATGGCTCAGATGTGTATAAGAGACAGGTACTGGAGTGGGGTGCCATTGCCTTCTCCGATAATGGACTACTACTCAACCATGAAAAAGAATGAAATAATGCCATTTGCAGCAATGTGAATACAACTAGCTGAGTAAAGTAAGTCAGAAAGACAAATACCATATATCATCTATATGTGGAAACCCAAATATGACACGAATGAACTAGCCAATGGAACCGAAACAAAATCAGGGACACCGAGAATAAACTGGTGGTTGTCAAGGCAGATGGGGGTGGGAGAGCGTAGGAGTCAGAGGTTGGGATTAGCAGATGTAAGCTTTTAGATATAAAATGAATAAACAAAAGTCCTACTGTATAGCACAGGGAACTATATTTAATATTCCGTGATAAACCGTAATGGAAAGGAATATAAAAAAGAATGTATGAATATGTATAACTGAGTCACTTTGCTGTACAGCAGTAATTAACACAGGGATTCCCAAGTGGCATTAGAGGTAAAGAACCCACATTTCAATGCAGGAGATGCAAGTTCAATCCCTGGGTCGGAAAGATCCCCTGAAGGAGGGTATGTCAACCCATTCCAGTATTCTTGCCTGGAGAAGCCCATGGACAGAGGAGCCTGGCAGGCTGCAGTCCATGGGGTCACACAGAGTCAGACATGACTAAAAGCAACTTAGCACAGCACAGTAATTAATACAACCTTGTAGATCAACTATACTTCAATAAAAAGTAAATTTTAAGAAAGAGGGGAGGCATGGTTGGCTTCTTGGAGGAGGTGCCACCCACCCTGAGTTCAGAGACAAAGAAGAATAAACGACAAGAAGCAGCAGGTGGGAGGAGGCAGGGTTTAACAGAAACACTGGTAACAGATTTCTTTCTCTCTTCTCACCTTCTCTCCTACTTAATTTCCATCTGCCTCCCCTTGCACAGCTGAAGGGGTTTATAACTCTCTGATGGGAAAACAACCCTGGCTGTTCCATAGAAACAAAGAATCCGCCTGCTCGTGGGGTTCAGTTTCTGATCTGGGATGACCCCAGACGCCCGCGGAGCAACGGAGCCCGGGAACCATAACTACCGCAGCCCGCGTGCCCCAGAGCCTGTGCTCCGCAGCGAGAGAAGCCACTACAGAGGGAAGCAGCCCACACGGCAGCCAGAGAAAGGCCCTCGCAGCCAAAAGCAAATAAATAGTTATTAAAAAAAAAAAAACGCCAGGGTGAGCCCGTCTGGTCTCCGCATGTGAATCACCTGTCTGGAGGGCACGTGGGAACCACAGTGCTCATCCCTGCCTGACCTGACGAGTGAGAAGACAGAGAGGACCGCAGATTTGGATAAAGAGCAGGGACAAGAGGTGAACAGAGGGCGGAGCGGGGCCTGGGAGGAGACATTTCCGTTCCTGGAACTTTTCTCCTGCCGAGAACCAAGGACCGAATCCACGGGGCCCGAGGCGGCTGGGGTTAACACTGGACGAGGGACAGATAGCATTCACCCTGGCCCCCGTGTGCTTCGGATTTCAGAACAGGTGACGCACCCACTCTTGGCACTTGGAGCTGATAAATCAGCCTGGTGCTGGGCCCAGGCCAGTTGGGTCTATCCTGGAGCAGAAATACAAACCCCTGACTTAGCAGGATGTGACTGGCCTTCCCGCTCCAGCCCGTCACCCCCCGCAAGTCCTCACCCCTTGCCTGCTCAGTCCTCCACGTCTCTTGTCTTCAGACGCTAACAACACTGCCCCGTCTACCTGAGACTCTCTCTCCAGCCCTGCTTCCTTTATTTGGTTACCCCTGCTCCTTTCTCAGGTCTCAGCTGAGCCACCTCTCCTCCTAGAAGTTTCCTGTGATTCCACCCCCAAGTCCAGGGGAGCTGCCTCTGCTTCGAGCTCCCATGCGTCCTCCACGCACCCCTTCAGTGCACCTCTCACGGTGACCCGTGACCTCGCTGGGTTGCGTGTATCTCCCGTTAGGCCTACTTCAGGGCAGAGACCGAGACTTTTCCACCTTAGCGTCCCCGGCACAGCACCAGGCCTACGCACGTGCCAGGCCACGTGGACACGCAGAGAGAACATTCACCCTCTTGTGGGAGCCACCGCTTCCCATCAGGAGGAGCAGAAAATCCAGATCACTTCTCGGCTGAAGGGGCCTTCTCCAGGGCCTGAGAGTGCTCCCTCCATATGAAAAGACACTCCCTTCTTTCTGCTTGCAAAGGGCTTCACGTACACTTTTCTACCCAGCTTCCCCATGACCCCCAGGGGCAGGTATTAGTCTATTGATTATACCAATGGTGAGCCTGAGACTCAGTGACTACAGGAGCTGAGAGGCACATGGGAGGTGGTGATGAGAGGACCGGCCCCAGGTCTGTCTGACTCTGGCTCAGCACTGTTCCCCAGCTCCTCTGCTTTCCCATCAGTGCCTCCTGGGCTCTGGCATCGCTGGGTGGAGCCCACTAGCCTGAGATCCGGGTGAGCAGTCACTGCTCAGGCCCCTCCAGTGACATGGTATCCACTCCACGACTCCACAGGGACCTCTGAGACAGTGGGAAAGCCTTGAATCTCCCCGCCCCGTTTCATGGCTCTTCAAGTGCCCGTGGCTACAGGCCGATGTCCACCAGGAACATGGGCTGGGGTGACCTCGAGAATCCATAACCAGTGTTGGGAGGGCTGAAGACACTCCCCGAGGAGAGCCGTCTTACCAGCTGCCAGAGGATAGACAGCTTCTATGTGCTGACTTCCCACAGGTGAGTTTCACTGCAATAATTAACTGAAGCCCAATTGGCAAGGGAGTCTGAACAACACAGTGCCTCAGCCACAGTAGTACAGGAAAAGTGTCAAAGGGCACGTATCAAGTGAATGTGTGTGCTCAGTCACTCAGTCGTGTCCGACTCTTTGCAACCCTGTGGACTGTAGCCCGCCAGGCTCCTCTCTCCATGGGATTCTCCAGGCAAGAATACTGCAGTAGGTTGCCATTTCCTTCTCCAGAGAATCTTCCCAACCCAAGGAATGAACTCAAACCTCCTGCATCTTCTGCATTGTGAGGCGGATTCTTTACCCCTGAGCCACCTGGGAAATCCAGCAAGTTGAACACCAACAGACAAACCCTGTAGTCAGAGAATAAGGTGATGTCCCCAAAAGGCCCTCATTTGGGCCACGAGCACAGTGGGCATTTACTTGCCTTGTGGCCATCCTGTGCCTGTCAGCAGTCTTCTGCCATTTGTGGAATTCCTGCTTTCCTCCTCAGCACAGAAGTTTCAGTCGCCTTTTGCCAGCCTCTCTTGAACCTGGAAACAAGCACCCACTCCACAAAGCAAGTATAGCCGGGGGGAGCGGAGCGATGGGTCACTGCCTTCGGACCCTCAGTTTCCTCATCCGTGACAGCATCAACCTCATTGGGCTGTTGTGAGGGTCAAACTGATGACTGATCTGAAGGCTGGGAAAGGATTTCCATGGCCAGGGTCGGCACTCAGTGCTCCCCAAACATCCGCTCACCGAGATTTCACACCAACCTGATGAGGTGTGCCTCGTCTTTCAAGGTTCAAGGAGATATGATAACTGGCTTGAGGGTCTAGGGCTGGAAAAGGGCAGTGTCAGCGGTGCCCAGGTTGGCTGGACCCCCTAGTCCATGCTGAATATACAGAAGGAAGGGGGCTGGGTTCGCCTCTAACTGAGAAGGCAGTTAGACCCACCGGTCTTTGGCTTTTTCTGAGCCCCAGCATCCTCATTTGCAGCATGAAGACAGTACTACCTTCAGTTCAGTTCAGTCACTCAGTTGTGTCTGACTCTGTGACCCCACGGACTGCAGCACGCCAGGCCTCCCTGTCCATCACCAACTCCCAGAGCTTGCTCAAACTCACGTCCATCAAGTTGGTGATGCCATCCAACCATCTCATCCTCTGTCACCCCCTTCTCCTCCTGCCTTCAATCTTTCCCAGCATCAGGGTCTTTTCCAGTGAGTCAGTTCTTCACATCAGGTGGCCAGAGTATTGGAGTTTCAACTTCAGCATCAGTCCTTCCAATGAGTATTCAGGACTGATTTCCTTTAGGATTAACTGGTTTGATCTCCTTGCAGTCCAAGGGACTCTCAAGAGTCTTCTCTAAAACCACAGTTCAAAAGCACCGATTCTTTGGCACTCAGCTTTCTTTATATTCCAACTCTCACATCAATACTGCCCTCAGAGTGTAATGATTGTGGGGATGACGTGAGTTCATGGTTGGGAAAGAAAGAAATAACATTCCTGAGCAGAGCTAAATTATTTACATATACTACCTGACTTAACAGGGCTTCCCAGATGGCTTAAGTGGTAAAGAATCTGCTCGCTAATGCAGGAGACACAGGAGACGCGGGTTTGATCCCTGGGTCAGGAAGATTCCCTTGGAGTAGGAAATGGCAAAGCACTCCAGTATTCTTGCCTGGAAAATTCCACGGACAGAGGAGCCTGGGGGTCCATGGGGTCGCAGAGAGTCAGACACAACTGAACACACATACACCCCTGACTTAACAGACTTCCAAGGTGGGAGCCAGGTTATTCTAGTTCGGGCATCTGGGTGTGTCATCAGGACCGTGTGACTCAGAAGTCCTGAGGAAAACTAGTCCCCAGCTGCCCTCACAACTCCTCTGATGGCCTTTGTTCCTTAGGACCCGAAGCCAGGCCTGCACTCTCGACACACACACACACACACACACACACACACACACACACACACACACTCACTCCCTCCCTCTCTCCCTCTCTCTCTCTCTCTCTCTCTCTCTCTCTCTCTCTCTCTCTCTCAGAGTTCTGCACTTGGAACTCCCCTCCGAAACCCCACTGCTATCAAGAAAGCCATTGTCAAATGCACACACTTAAAATGCTTAAAGGCTGCATTTTTCTTCTTCAAGGGCCCATTCCTAATCACAAGAGGCCACTTAGTCTGAGTGGGGCCTGGTGATGCTGATTAATGATTGCATGCTTCTCAAGAGTGGGGGCCGTTCAGCTGCCTCCCGCCTCAGGGCCTGCCTGACACCCTTCCCAGCCAGGGTCGCTCTTAGGTTTCAGAGGCCTTTGCTCAACACCCACTTCGGCAGGTCCTATGTCCCCCTGGCCCTCGCCTCACCCTGCCGCCCCCCTTCCCTAAGGGGCTGGGGTGGGGGAGGATCTGGGGAGTTCATTTCCTCATTTCAGCCCCCCTCCGTGGCCCTCCCCTTCACCACACCCCATGTGCATGTGAATATTCATACAACCCCACGCTCCTCCAGACAGTTCATCATAATGATTTTTAAGGGTTTTCTTTCATTCTCTTTCTCTGTGTGACAGATACAAAAATTATTAATGAGTTAGTGTTGCCAGCTGCCCACGCATACCCCCTCCATCTCTAAAGGAAATTTTATCTCTGCATATTCGCCTTCCTCCCCTCAACCACACCCCATCCCTCCCACCACTTCCTCCACTTTCTTCCAGCCAGGCTTATTCCCACATTTGGGGAACAGAGAATCAGAGAATGAGTTGGGAGGCACCAAAAAAAAGCAAGAAAGTGAAAATAGGGGTGAGCAGAGAAAAGCTGAGATTCAAGGATTCTGGTTTAGGAAGCAGTTTTCTTGGAGGCGGGGAGTTAGGGATACAGGCTTAGGTATGAGGGTCAAAATGGAACAAAATGGATGAGGATTTTAAGAAACTCCAGAGAAAGAAAAACAACCAAACGTTGGTGCCTTTGTACCCCATTCCTGAGGGGGTGAGGGGTACTATCTCTTTGGGAAACTGGTTGTTTTCTCTAGAAGGGAACTCGAACATCTCTGTGATCCGGGGATTCTCATTTCCAGGAAGGAGGTACAGGAGTCCCTGCCCAGCAGATAACATGTCCCTATGTTCAACCAAGAGATGAGCGCTAAAATGTTCAGAGCAGCACAGCTCACTTTCTCCTAAAATGACCCACACACCCATCACCAGTAGCATGAGTAAATAAATCAGGGTGTGTTTACAGCGATACAGCAGCAAGAAGGAAAGTGGAACAATTAGACACAACAATGTGAATGACTCCAAGTCATTTAATGGTAAATGAAAGAGGCCAGACACAAAAGAATCCATGATTCCATTTATAGAATACTCAAAACCTAGCAAGCCCCAAAAGCTCTCTACGTAGTTGCAAGTCAGGATAGAGGCTCACTTAGGTGTTGATGACCATTAGGGAGTTCTAGAGGGCTTCTAAAGGGCTGACCTAGTGCTGGTTAGACAGGGATGTTCAGCTTGTAAAAACTCATCAAACCTTATTCTTGAGATGTGTGAGATTTTCCAAATGGACCCAACTTTCGGAAAAGCAGCAGCCCTGCAGTGGCTGTGTTCTCTGGACTCCTCAAAGATTGGGATCAGTGTGAAGCTGCTGCGGTGGCTGGATCGTGTTTCTGTAAATGTAATACTGTGCTAAGACTTTATGTTCTCTCAATTTCTTTGACAGTCCTACACCACCAGGGAGATTGATCATCCTGAGTTCCCCTAAGGATTAGTTGGGATCACGTGACTGAGATGGTTGGAGGGCATCACCAGCTCAATGGACATGAGGCTGAGTAAAATCCGGGAGTTGGTGATGGACAGGGAGGCCTGGCGTGCTGTAGTCCATGGGGCCGCAAAGAGTCAGACACGACTGAGCAACTGAACTGAGTACTAGCCAACAGAATGTGGGCAGAAATGACGAATCCTTTCAGCCTGGCCCCTAAATCCTGCACAACCCGCCACTCGCTCTGTGCCTCAATCTGCTCACTACCAGCCAAGAATTCAGCAGAGGACTCTGAAGTCCCGGAGGTCATAGAGCTACTAGTGGAGCAGAGCCCCTTCCTCATTTCCACCATCCCACCTGCCTACCCACAGTGGGCTGTGATGTGAATGAGAAATATTCCTCTGTCACGATGGAGATGTGATGGAGACTTGGGGATTGCTTGTTACAGCTGTTGGCCTGAACTGTCTGACTAATATACAACATGTCTTCCCAGAAAATGCCATTTGCGTTCTGGGTTTCCAAATGGAATCTTCTCTTGTCAATGGAATGAAAGTGAACATTCTCAAGGAGAAATACTTATTCCTTCCTTTGGCATTTCCCTAGTGAAAGCCACTCAGTTGTATCCAACTCTTTGTGACCTCATGGACTGTGCCGTCCTTGGAATTCTCCAGGCAGAATACTAGAGTGGGTAGCCTTTCCCTTTTTCAGGGCATCTTCCCAACCCAGGGATCGAACCTAGGTCTCCCACACTGCAGGCGGATTCTTTACCAGCTGAGCCACAGGGAAGCCCAAGAATACTGAAGTGCGTAGCCTATCCCTTCTCCATTTTCCTGGCCCAGGAATTGAACTGGGGTCTCCTGCATTGCAGGCAGATTCTTTACCAGTTGAGCTACCAGAGGAGAAGGGATCTCCCAGGAAGAAAAAGAAACTGGGACTTCCCTTGTAGTCCAATGGTTGAGAGTCTGTCTTCCAGTGCAGGGGTCTTGGGTTCAGTCCCTGGTTGCGGAACTAGGGTTTCACATGCCATGGCATAACTAAGCGTGTGAGCCATAAACTCTGAGCCTGTGTGCCACAACTAGAGAGTCTGTGTGTTGAATCAAAAAAGATCCTGCACAATGCAGTGAAGATCCCGTGTGCTGCAACCAAGTAAATAAACATTTTTTAAGTAAGCAAGAAAGTAATTTTTCTCCCCACTGGAAGACCTGTGTGATTGGTGAGCAGATGAAGGAACTCTCCTCAGCCCTTGTGAACCCAGTGAAGCCCTGGAAGGCCATCCTCTCTGCTCTTCCCTGTGATCAGTGGTAGGCTGTCCTGTCCCTGTGTGGCTGTGCCAGGAACAAGGGACTTCCAAATTCTAGGGATCCGATTTAGGACATCCACCGGACGCCGCTGCCACTTCCATATCTTCCAAGCCAGCTTTTCTCAGTAATGAAGCTGACATTTTTACCTATGTCTGATAACTGTGCTTCTCTCTCTGCGTCATTCCCTACTGAGAAGGAGATGGGGAGAGTGGTTTACTGGTCCCTAAAAAACCAACAAAGACTAGGAAAGGAGCTGTTCTCTGTAGCTGTGGTCCAGAAATGAGACCAACTTAGAAAATCATTTTTAAGAACAGAAGTCAGGGAAATTTCAAGGAATTTATTATTATTTTTCAAATAGGCTAAAAGGGACTGAGACAGGAGGTGGACTTGAGCCAGTAGTAGCTGTGACCCTTCTCTTCCCTCCCAATTTAGATTAGCTTTACCTTTGTCTTTTACATATTAAGATTGGGGACTTCATTAAAGCAGAGTTCCATGTCTAAAAATCACTGGAAAAATCTCTGATTTAGATAATCTTTTCCAGGGCTTTTCGGGCATCCATGTCCCCCTTCTCAGGAAGCAAGAGAGCTTTGATTCACTTTTGGAAAATTACCTCTCCCCTGTTAACAGGGAATGTTTTTATTTTTGTTTTTGCCATGCCTCCAAGGCATGTGGGATCTTAATTCCCTGACTAGGGATCGAACCCATACCCCCTGCAGTGGAAGGGCAGAGTCTTAAAGACTGGACTGCCAGGGAAGGCCCTAACAGGGAGTCTTAACTGGTTTGTCAATCAAATGTCTTTCCCTAATTTCCTAGCAATGGGAGAGGCACAAGGTCCAAGCAAGATCAATAAGACCCAGGAATTCAATCATAAAGGGAGAGACGCACGTACAGAATAAAAGGTGGAATTGATTTTGCTCAACAGAGGTACCAAGATCTGTTCCTGTTCCTTGGACCCCTGACACCCTCTCCATATCATGTTTCTCAGCAGACCCTTAGGATCTCTGAAATAATCTATACTCTTCCAATAAATTCCCTTTGGCATAAATTAACCAGTCCTTGGACTTTCCTGGTGGTCCGATGGTTAAGAATCTGGCTGCCAGTGCAGGGGACATGGGTTCGGTCCCTAGTCCAGGAAGATTCCACATGCTGCATAGCAACTAAGCCTGTGAGCCACAACTACTGAGCCCGTGGGCCCTAGAGCCCGCGCTCCACTAAATGGGAAGTCCAAGCACTGCAAACAGAGATAGACCCTGCTCGCTGCAACTGGAGAAAACCCTCAGACACAATGAAGACCAAGCATAGTCAAATAATTTTTAAAATAAAATAACCAGTCCTCTTGGGGTACCTGAAATCAAAGGACTCTGATGAGAAGGATCATGAGAAGCCCCCTCCCTCTCTCCAGCAAGAGGGTACCCGCAGGGAGTGAGAGCCCGGCTACGGGGACAAATGCATCTTCCATCCTGAACACCAGGTTCACGACTTCTGTATCAGGACAGTTTTGATCAAAATCCAAAGTTTCTCTTAAGCTAACAGTGACTGCCCTTTGTTAACAAGGACACTCACGATATCATTGCCAGCCCTCAGGAAGAGGCCAACACACTGACAGAGGAGAGAGAGGGATCAAGTTCTTCTGGGTCAGGTTGAAGCTTCAAATGACACAGGGCACTGAGTAAACATTTCCTGAGTGTTCCTGAAACTTTCCACCTCAATTCAACTCTGCCCTCCTTGGGGGGGTCTCTCCGGCCCGGATTCCAGAGCAGGAGTTTCTCCTTCTTGTTAAATGCATACCCACAGGCCACGGGGAAGCCCTCGTGGGAGAAAAAGTGAAATTTACACCTTCCATTAATCTTCCCAAATGTTCTTGCCTGCTGTCAGTCTATACTGAGTCTCCTTTTGCCCAAATCAGCCCAAGTATACATACTTATTAACATAACAGACAATTACATGACTGCAAGCAGCTATTAGCTAGCTGCCTCTTTAAAAAAGTATCTCAGTTTTGAATCCATTCTTCCCAGTATCTCCAACCTCTTCTAACATCCCCTTTGAGACAATCACCCCTCCTAAAAGAAAACCATTAAGGCGCTAGGAGATCAGGCCATTTGCTTTCTCACTAAGTAGGGCAAATTCCTGCCCAGCCTCTTACCTGGTTCAAATTTCAGCTCAGGTGCACCAGACACAGAAGCCACTGTGCCGTGGGCTGGGAACACAGCCTTGAATGCGGTGCAGCCGCCATCCCCGTGATGCTAAAAGACCACAGGAGTGAGACAGTAAGGAAGTGACTCTAACACGGGTCTGATTAGAGGTCAGGGTACCAGTGCCCACTTGGGGAAACATTCTACCTGACCTACAAGCCTAGACAGGCCTCTCCTTGATGAAATAATGTGGAAGCGAGGGGACCTGAGGATGGTGCCAGGGTGGCAGCAGGAGTCAAGAGAGTTGCTTCTCCTCCTCCTTACTTCACTGGGACTTTCTGGAAAGCCAGCCCCTGTTGAGAAGGTGTTCTAAAGGTTTGTTTTCATGTTCATGGGTTTAGAGCTCATTTCTTTTTCTGCAGAAATACACTTACAAATAGTGGCTAGGCTTCCAAGCTGGTCCACTATCACCCAGTTATCTGCAATGTGCTGCACCATATATAGCATTTTAACCAGGCAACCTGTTTCTATGGAAAACTTACGTTAAGTCCCGATGGAAACGGTGCTCACAAGGCCTCCTCTTCCTCGCTGAATCCCAGCAGTTCCCTCAAGAAGTCTCCCCAGCCCAGCCCCTAATCCCATGACTTCGGTTCAGGCCAACCTCATACCTACCCATGACCTTGGATCTGCACCACAGCAACCAAGTCAAAACTCAGTCATCTGACCTTCAGTTGCTCCTCTCACCAGCCCTTTCTCCCACCCCTGGTGCTTCAGACAGTTATTTTAAAGGAACAAATGTGAAAATCTTTCAGTGGTTCTCACTGCCCATTTGTTTTTCTCAGTCTGGAATTTTCCATCCATTTCTCAAGACCTAACCCCTAACTCCATCCAATACAATTTCTTTTACTTATTTCTATTCTAGCATCTTATCAAGTTGTATTATAATTTATATTCACCTATTCAACAAATACATAAGTATGTACAACAGACCAGGTTGTCTGCCTCAGGGCAAAGAAAATGCTGTGAAGGGAGGTCAGTTCCTGTTTGCACCTGCCCAGTCACTACTCAACAGACACTGTTTTTGTTCTTCAGTCGCTCAGTTGTGTCCGACGCCCTGCGACCCCATGGACTATAGCACTCCCGGCTTCCCTGTTCTTCACCATCCCCCAGAGTTTGTTCAAACTCTTGTCTACTGAGTTGGTGATGCCATCCAACCATCCTCTATTGTCCCCTTCTCCTCCTGCCTTCAATCTTTCTCAGCATCAGGGTCTTCTCCAATGAGTCAGTTCTTCACATCAAGTAGCCAAAATATTGGAACTTCAGCTTCAGCATCAGTCCTTCCAATGAATATACAGGGTTGATTTCCTTTAGGATTTATTGGTATATTTATTATACTAATTTTTTAATATAATTTTTTCTTTCCAGGCTACAAGGCAGTTCACCCTGAGGATGATAAGAATTTTTACCTTCAATTAATATTTCCTGCTGTGTTGTCCTGCCTTCCACCTGGCAAGAAAAGAATCTTTTTTCCCACTTAATACCAGATTCTAGACTTTGGCTTCCTCAACTGCAAAGCAGCCTCTGAGGTCTTAACTCAGAGTTGAGATCGTATCTAATCTTTGGTACCTTCTAGCTGCTTGCTCTTAAATGACTTAATCTCTCTTAAGTGACTTAATCTCTCTCAAGTTTCCTTACTTGGGAAATGGGGATAATACTACCTACTTCAAAAATGGGTTTAAACATTGATTCCCAAAATCAGCTGAATACCAGAATCACGGGGAAGTTTATCTGTTTACAATTTTATTTCTGGCTCTGCAGGTCCTCCATTGTGCTGTGTGGGCTTCTCGTTGCAATGGCCTCTCTTGTTGCAGAGCACAGGCTTCGAGGAGCAAGGGGCTCCAGTAGCTGCAGTGTGTGGATGCAGTAGTTGTCGCTATTGGGCTCTGGACACAGGCTGAACAGCTGTGGCACACGGGCTTAGCTGCTCCATGGCATGTGGGATCTTCCCGGACCAGGGATCAAACCCACGTCTCCTGCATTAGCAGGCAATTCTTTACCACTGAGACACCAGGGAGCCCCATTAGGAAATTGGAAAAAGATGCAGAACGAGAATGAAGCAAGAAGTCTGGCTTTTTCAAAAGCCCCAAGTGATTTTCACATATAGCCGGACTGGAAAACAAAGACTGGAGGATGAAATTATTTGTGAAGTGCTTGTCACATGAATGGTCAATCCTCAGGTGCTACAGAAAACAGGACTCTACCCTAAGGAACTGCTGCTGCTGCTGAGTTGTTTCAGTCGTGTCAGACGCTGTGCGACCCCACAGACGGCAGCCCACCAGGCTCCCTCATCCCTGGGATTCTCCAGGCAAGAACGCTGGAGTGGATTGCCATCTCTCCAACACATGAAAGTGAAAAGTGAAAGTGAAGTCACTCAGTTGTGTACAACTCTGTGACCCATGGACTGCAGCCTACCAGGCTCCTCCATCCATGGGATTTTTCCAGGCAAGAGTACTGGAGTGGGGTGCCATTGCCTTCTCCGACCCTAAGGAACAGAGGTGGGAAAATAAGAGGAACGTGTGAAAGTATTCTGAGTGTAAACTATACATGGAAGGAATTATACGATGTGACATTCCCTCCAGCTCCAATCAGAATCACCAGAGCCATTATGGAAAGCAGACAAATGGCCAGGAAGACTATGTTCTCAGCCCAGACTTTCAAGATACTAACAGTACAGAGAGGAGTAAATTTTTCCAAAGGTTAGGCTTTGTTGTGAAGTTAATGTTGAAAATTTCAAAAGGGCCAGGATCTCAGAAACAGCAGACTGCAGATCCCACTGTTAGCAGCTGCAGCCTCACCTATTACATTGGTGTTACTCCAAAGGTAGCTCAGCACATCAGGCTTCCCTGGTAGCTCAGACGGTAAAGAATCTGCATGCAATTCGGGAGATCCAGGCTTGATCCCTGGGTCAGGAAGATCCCCTGGAGAAGGAAATGGCAATCCACTCAAGCCTGGAGAATTCCAAGGACTGGCTGTAGCCTGGTGGGCTACAGTCCATGGGGAAGCAAAGTTGGGACTTGACTGAGGGACTAACTAGCTTAGCACATGGTGATACTGGCAACGTGCTGTCCTCCAAGACAAGCAAAGCAGTTCCTATTTTTTTGGCCTTTCTCCAGTACCAGAAGGTGAGGATGCACAGCCCTGCTCCTTCCCATCACCCAGCTTGTGACGAAGGAAGAGGGCCCACCTAAGACCTGGGCTAGACTTGGATGGTTCCAGAACAGCCCATGGGTTGTTTCACATTAAGAGAATTGTGAATTCTGTCTAGTTCCAAGACCCAGACACATGGGTGGAGGTGACAGAAATGCCATAAAGCATACTACAATCAGATATAAACCCTGATTGATGTTCTGAAACGTGCCACTTTGTTTTCTATATCAAGTTTTACTGAGGGCTCTGCTAGGCCTTCGCTGCTGTGCAGGCTTTCCACTAGCTGAGGCAGGCAGGGACTACTCTGTTGCAGTACACGGCATCTCACCGCGGTGGCTGCTCTTACTGTGCAGCACAGGCTCCAGAACATGCCGCTTTCAGCAGCTGCAGCACGGAGGTTCAGTAGTTGTGGCTCCCGGGCTCTATACGGCACTATAGCGCACAGGCTCAGTAACGTGGTGGATGGGTTTAGCTGCTCTGTGGCATGTGGGATCTTCCCTGATCAGGGATTGAACCCGTGTCTTCCACACTGACAGGCAGGCTCTTTACCATGAGCCACCAGGGAAGCCCCATCCTGCTTCATTATAATGAAAACCTATAAACCCTGCTTCCAAAAATGAATCCTACAGGTACTGTCCAGCACATGAACGAAAGCAGCTACAAAAATGTTTGCTGTGTCGCTATCACAGCCGCACACACTGGACACCAAGAGATGACTGGCTACAGAAACCACATCCCATCTAGAAGGGGCAGCAGAGCACGATACGGAAACTGAAGACAGACGACCAGCAAGTTGTATGTTTTAATTTATAGTTTTTACCAATAAAAAGATTAGTTACAAAAAAAAAGAATCTCTACAAAATCAGGATTTCCTTTCCCTTTCACAAAGAGAATCCACTATCATGTCTTGCCTTGCCAAAGCAAATCTCAAATAGCTTGCATAGCAAAAATTATTCCGAGAGGTAATCCAGACAAAAATTAATAAGATTATCAGCTTCTTAAATTTGCTTGAAAGGAAGAATGTAGTGAACACTTGGCCTTGAAGAATTCTAAACAATACTTGGAACCTTCAGACAGACTCTTGCTCTTGGGCATTTGAGCTGCTGAGAGGGCGTGCAGGGAACTAGCTCACTTACCATGAGATTCTTCTTCCACACACACACACATGCACACACACAGTCTCTCCACTTCTGCTTGGTGGGTGCTAGGGCAACATAATAGGAAGAAGGGCTTTTAAAATTTCACAAGTACATTTTATTGTGGCCACAGGTCAACAGAACACGTGACAGCTGGGGTTCATATTCTCCGCGTCTCCTGTTATCATATAAATTAAATATGGAGAGGCACACGCAAACAAGCCTCATGAAAACCGAGGAGCTGTTTCAATCGCCATTTCCTAGACTAACACACATCGCTGCTTCAGAGTGGGGCAAAGAGCCTTTTTAGTTGGCTGGGACTATGGCAGCCGCTCAGCACTGCTCCTAGCAGTTCACTTTCAGAATAAAAATATAAAACAAGAAAACTGTGGGAAACATCATAGCCTTCAAAATAAAAACTATTTGGTGACAAGCCTAGCTCTGATGGGAAAAGCCCACTTTGGTGCGGGGGGAGGGGGAAGACTTGTGGGTATTGGTCTGATGTACCGCCATGACTCGAAATAAAAAAGCCCTCCAAACACAGATGAGTCTAAAGCCATCACAACCCAGAATTATGGGATTCACTTAGATGTGCTTATAACACCTCCTGAAATAAGATCCACATACAAGGAGCTGCACCCTCCTCCAACTAACTGAAGCATATGGCCATGGGGTTGTAGACGGGGGGCTGGTTTACCCCCCCAAAAAAAGACAACTTAAATAGGGTTTAAAGTTCTCCCTTCCACTCTACTCAGTAAACATATATATACCCAGAATGAGAACAAAATAGGATCAATGACCAGGTGCCTTTCCACGAGAGCGTCTCCCTGTGGCCCATGTGAGCTGGAATTTTCTAGCACAATGCAAATCCACTACTCTGGGTACACACAGCACCCTACACAAGATGCCTGCCCTGGGTTAAACCCAGACCCTATCAAAGGTGCAACTCCACTAGAGTTTTGATCACTTAGGATAAAAAAACGCCTAGCAATGACTCTCATGCCTCATTAATACCGATCCGGAGTCCTCACTGACTCAGCAGTGCTTTTTTTTTTAATAGCTGGTGAGGTGGCAAACGGTGACAGCTGACAGCAGGTCACGGCAATTTCAGAGGCCAAGGAGGCTCTTCGTCCACTGCTCTGGCTTCTGCCCTAGGGTGACGGTTCTGCCGCTGCGAAACGCTGCGAACAGGTCTCTGGCCAAGCCGTGGCAAAGGTCAATAAATAAAGAGCTGGTCAGAGGCAGAACCATGTTCCGGGCAGACTCCTCTAGCTGGGAACTGGGGGGGGCGGGGCAGGGGGGGAGGAAAGAGACGTGTGTGCGAGGAAGAGGTAAGAGCCCCGTTGACAGGGGTCTGGGGACCCAATGCCAGACACCCAGCCTGCTGCCGGCAGAGCTGGACCTGCCAAAACCCATCACTCAGATGGAAAAGGAAAAAAGACATCAAAAAAATAATACTAATAATAATGGTAATACGGCCAGTTCTGAAATTTGCACAGTTGATAATTTGTTCTTCTTAGCAGTAAAGACTTGAATGAGAATCATGAAACTCGAGGAACACTCTTTTTTTTTTTTTCCAGGATTTAAAAAACTGTTGTCTTGTTGAAAGACTACATTCAGTGTGGGTCAGATCCAACAGCATCAGCTAGAACTCAGTGGTGAAGGTCACCCTGAGCTGGGAGGAAACGTCATCTGAGTGGAGAGGCTGGTGGGCAGGCCGGAGGCCGCTCCTTCACTGATCCCCGAGCCGAAAGCCCTGGCCCCAGTTGTGTCGACCGCCTCCGCCGTTCTGATCAGCCGCTCGCCTCATGCTAGCTGGGGGCACACCAAACCCCGACACCCCTCCTCTTCTGCTGGGTAGCCAACGGTACCTGGAGCAGAGTGGACGAGACACAAAATGAGAGAAAACCACAAAGTCATTTCCACTTAGTTGTCCATCCTTATCTCCCTTCCTGGGGTTCCCGTGGCATCTGTCTCATCGAATTACGTTCATATGTGGCCACAGAGAGGCTGAGGACAATGTCTTATTTAACTCTGTCTGATGGCTCAGTGGGTAAAGAACTCACCTGCAACGCAGGAGCCACAGATTCGATCCCTGGGTTGGGAAGATCCCCTGGAGGAGGAAATGGCAACCCCCTCCAGTATTCTTGCCTGGAAAGTCCCGTGGACAGAGGAGCCTGGTGGGCTACAGTCCAAAGTCCTGGTGGAATCCATGCCCTGACCACAGAAGGCACTCACTATTCATGATTTCTTTTTTAACTAAGGTTTCACACTAACGTCACACTCTAAATTTTTTTTTCCTGATTACAAAAGCAATTTATGTGGGAACAGTAAGTATGGAAACAAAAACGTTAACACCCACAAGCCCAGCAACCAGAAAGAACCATCTATGTAGCATTTTGGTTTATATAAACATGTAGCTAGCTTGCTCAAAGGACCCTGAGTAAATTCAGTTCCAAGGACTAATCCGCAACCAGCGTGTCTGAGTGCCTCACGGCATCTCCACAATGTAACTGGGTTCTTCACGTCCATTGAGGGACAGTGGAGAAGGCGGCTTTCTGTCTTGGAGTTTGGGCATGTTTTCAAGTTCATTCAGTGTATGTCCTCCAACTGCATTCTTTCCATCTCATTGATGGTGGGAAAGCTGAGGCCCAAAACGGTTAGCTGATTTCCCAACTTACAAATTAATAAATGCAGAGTCACAGAACAGCTAAGGAAATGTAAACCCAGGACTCTATGTTCTCAGTAGCTTCTCCAACTATTTCCCTTCCTTGATTATTAGTCAACTGAGCATCTATTTTCACCTGTTCCACTTATCAGATCCTGATGGTTTGATTTCTGGCTTGAAGCATAGAGACTGTGATCTAATATCCTGTTTTAAACCCCTCACGGCACCAAGGGCTTCCCTGGAGGCTCCGATGGTAAAGCATCTGCCTGCAATGCACAAGACCCAGGTTTAATCCCTGGGTTGGAAAGATCCCCTGGAGAAGGAAATGGCAACCCACTCCAGTACTCTTGCCTGGAAAATTCCATGGACTGAGGAGACTGGTAGGCTACAGTCCATGGGGGTCACAAAGAGGTGGACATGACTGAGCAACTTCACTTTTGCTTGGCACCAAAAACAAACCACGAGGGTGACTTGCCCACAGCAGGAAGCCTAAGGAGCTCATCTTTATCATAAGGCATTTCCCTCACACTGGGTACTGCTTGTTTAAAAATGCATCTCATCTTCACAACTGCCCTACCACAGGTACTATTATTACCCCATTTTATAGATGGGAAAACTGAGGCAGAATTGAGTCGAGCTCTTCTGAAGTGACAGGCAGGATTGAAACCCAGGCAGCCTGACTCTGGAGCTCACACCCCACCCCATAGCATACAGAGTGCTTGATTCAGATGACAGCAGTTAGTGACCAAAGTCCTCATATCTTTACACATCAACCCTGTTAGCTGCACACTCCCTCTCCAGAAAGACAATTAAACCCCTTGTAAAAACAAAAATCACAGAAGAGGCTCTACCCTTTTCTTTGGCCACACCTCTCAGCATGTGGGGTCTTAATTTCCCAACCAGGGACCGGAGCTCTGCCCCGGCAGCGCCAGTGTATTTTCTTTTTTCTTAGAAGCCCTGTCCACTTTTCTAAGCAGAAGGCAAAAGAGTGACACATCCTGCTGCTGCTAAGTCGCTTCAGCCGTGTCCGGCTCTGTGCGACCCCATAGATGGCAGCCCACCAGGCTCCGCCATCCCTGGGACTCTCTAGGCAAGAACTCTGGAGTGGGCTGCCATTTCCTTCTCCAATGCATGAAAGTGAAAAGTGAAAGTGAAGTCACTGAGTCCTGTCCAACTCTCAGTGACCCCGTGGACTGCCTTAGAATTCTATAATTCACATCTTCCCTTTTCAGCAAATTCAGCTTGATCATTAAATCAACATGTATTTCCAAGCACTGGTTTCCCAACATTCAGAACGTTCTGGCACAAATAACATTCCTCCAAAGTATATAATAAATTGGAAGACTTAAAAAAGGCAACACCAGGGCTGTCTTGCTTTGCTTCTGACTCTGAGACAATATGGAAGCCATCGCCACTGCTTAAACAGATAGTGAAATTAAATGCAAGTAATTAGTATAAAAAGATACCCAATTATACATAATCAACAAAGATTTATGATAATTTCAAAGCAGTTACTGCTTCTGTAAAGAGCTACATTTTGTCATCTGATCTTTATGCAAAATTTCACAGAAGGGCTTCCACCAACAGGGAAAGCTCACGAGGAAGGCAGGCTCCAGTGGGCTGTTGGTTTTACCACTAGACTCTCATACATGTTGCTGCCCACAACTGAGAAATGTCTCCAAGCCGTTAAATCAGAATATGGCCGTTTAAAGTAAAATAACTCTGGGCTGCCCCCTAAAGCAACAAGTTTTTTTTTTTTTTTTTAAATGATGCATCTGCCACCAGACTTGATAAACCTAGATTAAAAATCCAAGCCTACTGTTATTTGTGTCCTTTGATAATTAGAAAGCAGATTGGTCATCAGTTTGTTTTTTCAGCCTGAAGGCAACTCAAGACTCAGATGGGAAACAAGTTTCTTTTCATGCTCTTAATGAAGGGGGGCAAAAAATGAAGAAAAAGACATACATACACAACAATAGTGTACTTCTCTGTATATTTCACAATGAAGGCCCCTCAAATACCTTCCTTTAGCCTATGTAAGTGAGGGCAGGGGGAGGCACTCAAGTTTTACTGGCCTCATTGGCCCCTTGGAAGAATGGCAAACTGCAGAACATTAAAATGAGCAAGATGTGAAAAGGAGTTCTTTTGCCTTTTTTTTTTTAAGCTTCTAAGTGCAAGCTATCACCGCATATGCTCGACCAGAGATCAGGAGTGACTGTCAGGCCGGCTGCGACACCAGATGGTGATTTTACTGGTCCCTTCTCCAACAGCCATTTGCTTCCCTGACAAGACGGTCACACTGCTTACACACTTAAGTGTGTCAGCATCTCTGAGTGGGTATGAGTGTGCATCAGAATCCCGACCACCCTCCCCGCCTCAACTTCAGGAGTCAGGCTGAGAGAGCTTATATTAACTGAGTACCCACTACTGTGCTGGCGAGGTGAACCCCACTTCCGGCCATCCTGTGAGATAGGCCACCCCTCAACTCACAGACTCGAAAGAAAGCTGGGGGGAATTTACTCAGTCACGTTCCCAATATCCAAACTGGTCGATAAGGGGAATGGGACTCCGACCCAAGTCTGCCTCCAAACCAAAGCTGGGCCCTCAGCCTCCTCCCTAAGTACACCCTGCAAACAACAGGAAGCAGGACACAACCCTCCAGACTCTCATTTTCATGCTGCAAAGTCCTTTAAATGTTCTAGTCTATGATACTAAATATAAAAATGTTTTAAACTGCTAACCGATGAACCTACTTACCCTCTGACGCCTTCTCAGCTGAAATCTTGGGTAAAACTGGCACCTCTACCCACCTGGCCGCCTGATGCTCACACTGGAGCCACATGTGAGCGCCCCACCCGCTCGACAGAGCCCACAGCTCCCTGTTCTTCTCCTGGAGCCTGGATTCAGGTTCTTGTGTCCTTGACTGTATGACACCACAGAGGTTACTCTGGAAAGCTGACCTTCACCTTGCAATACTAAAATAAACACAGCCCTTCTTGAGTGTTCCCATGGGTGACATACAGGCCATTTCAGAGTTTTATAGATAGAAGGCTCCAGGAGAAGAGCGGACCTCAGCTTAGAGTGACCAAGGCAAGTCCCTGGCTGGCTCACCCTTTCTCCATCAGACAAAGAGGGAACTCCTACCCCTCATGGAGTCTTTATCGGGAGGCAGACGACCACAGGGACTGTCAAACGAGAGCGGGTAGACGCACTTACAAAAACTGAGGCGTGGATAGAAAATTCCTCCCTCCCAAGTCCATGGGGTATCTGAACATGAGGAAGAAATAAAGATGTCCGACGAGATTTCCAATTAGCTCGTTGATGACCCTGCGAACAGAGAGCTAGGTGAGTTTTAAGACATTCAAGCAGTGAAGTGAGCCGCAGCAAGTTTTAACTAACAGCAGAGGGGAGCGATCCCTCGCGGCAGCTCATTGCTGGTCCCTGGGAACCTGTGACAGCTCAACAGTGAGCGCTTGCACAGTCTGAGGGGCGCGCATTCTGAATGAGAAGCAAAACCGGCCCTCTTCAACCAGTGGTGTCTGGGCTCCTCAAGGCCAGCTGCCTCTCTGACATCTCTCTCAAGCCCCAGCCCATTCTCAAAACATTGTTTTTGCCACTTTCCTTCGTCAGGAAGGGGTCAGGGGTAGGGGGAGGTTGTAAGCTTCTGAACGCTTTCAGTCACAAACACATTTGCAAAACAGGGGTATATATGAAGGCTGGCAAGAGAGAGTCACAGGAGCAAGGAAGGATGAAAAATGTCCACTTCTCCTGTTCCTGGAGCCACGGATCACGCTCCCTCACCTCGTGTCCTTGACTGCAGGACACCACAGAGATCACTCGGGAAAGCTGACGTTCACCTTGTAAACCTAAAATAAACATGACCCTTCTTCAGTTTTCCCATGGCTGACATACAGGCCACTTCAAGGTTTTACAGACCCACTCCTACGGTTACACATCCTTCTCTGTCTCCACCTGCAGCATCATTCCTGTTGAGGACTGATCATGTCCACAACTGTTCCCAGACCGAAGCCCAGGACCTGCTCTGCTCCAAACAGAGTCTGCTTACCCAGTTCATTCCCTCTGCCTAGGGCTACAAAGCAGAAGGCAGAACCCCATGGAGAAAAGACATCATCAGGTTAAGAACTAGTGCTATCAAAATCTGGTTTAAAAAATTAAAAATATTTTGAAGTGTAAGAAATGAGAGTTCTTAGAAGAGCTGCATCTTGAAATCCTCCTTCTGAAATTCTGAATGGATCCTTTCAAGGTTTTCCTAAGCCTCGGGTCTAATTTCAGACTAGAAATTTGACCTCATTTGGCCCAAACTTTCATACTATCAAACCACTGACAAAACTTTCCATCTGAGAATCTGTGCATTCTTATGACTGGTGAATAGGCGTTTGGAAATGCCTTAAAAATAAAAACATGAATTTTATGCACAGAGGAGACAGCTCAGACAAAATTAGGTCTATACTTGCTCAATCTGGACAGTGAATCCAGAAACAAATATTTGAAAACACATATATGGAAGCTATCCTATGACAACAAACTAACAGCAACAAAAAACCATTCAGTGTTAAATGTGCTTAAAGGCCTGCAATTTTAATCAATTATATCCAAATGAAGTTATTTCAAAAGCGTCATCAATGCTGAGAATCTTCAAAGTGTTATAAAGATTAGGGAAGGAACATAAAGAATAATGGAAGTCTTCCAAGGGTTAATTTGAAACTAAGTAAATCTACTATCACTTACGAGCCTCCAATGATATAGTTGAATCCAAGGATAACCCAAGGTAAATAACAAGCCTAGGAGAGAATTACAGAAACATGAATAACTACACCTGCAGAGGATACAGTTGCCAGGGGGCTGAACTGGGTAAGGTTGTCCTGACAAGGATTTTCATACATCCTTTGAAAAGTCAGTGCAAAAATTCCTTAGCTCAGTCTAGCATCACTAGGAGTGATTATACGTATTCATATGTTAAAATTATACATATTCATATGTTAGCAATTGGAGAGACAGTACTTTGCTCATAGTTTTCAGATGTAATACAGGACCTGTTGAATTATAACAAACAGCTTTAGAAGGTAGATGAATGGCCTGTGGATGCTAATAAAAAAAATGGTCCATAATAAGATTCACAGGAAGGCTCCAGCCAGCAACTTGTTACCAGTCAACTACAAAACAGCTCATTGTTTTGGGTTCTCCTTTTACATATTTCACAGTTACTTCGAAATTCTTATCAAATTATACATCAGTATCTTGAACTAATAGTCTCCCAAATAAGACAGCTCTCCAGATGCATTCAACATTTGAGCCCCTGTGAAAATTTTATAAACAGAAACCTCAATTAAGTAGGGTTGGGAGACCAGAAGGGGGAGCTCTCACGTCCTGTTTCATCAGCTGAGCCCAACAGGAAGAAAACAGACTTCTTTCCTTATAAGGATTCAGCCAATGAAAAGCTTTGTTTATCACAGCCCTCCTGACTTCCTTTTCCTCTCTCTACGAAAGCACTCTCCTACCACCCGCTGCAGGGCCTAGGATGTGGCTTGCCATGGCTATAGAAGCTCTCTACCGGTTCCCAGTAAACTCGTCTTGGCTGGAGATATATCTGGCGGCCTATTTACTTGAGGTTAACATCCCTTAACAGAGTCAAGACATTATGCTGCTGCTAAGTCGCTTCAGTCGTGTCTGACTCTGTGCAACCCCATAGATAGCAGCCCACCAGGCTCCTCCCATCCCTGGGATTCTCCAGGCAAGAACACAGGAGTGGGTTGCCATTTCCTTCTCTAATGCATGAAAGTGAAAAGTGAAAGTGAAGTAGCTCAGTCGTGTCTGACTCTTAGCGACCCCATGGACTGCAGCCTACCAGGCTCCTCCGTCCATGGGATTTTCCAGGCAAGAGTACTGCAGTCGGGTGCCATTAAGAGCTAAAGGAGTTACAAAAATATCACAAACTGGGAAAGAAAGGGTTACATATCAATAACTTGAAGGCAGAATGTGGTAAGGAGTGTAAGAAGAATACAAAATATTTCAGAAGCCCAAAGACAAGACCAATTCCAGGCAGGAGAGGAAGAAATATGTTCAGTCCCAACTCAGATTAAGAATGGGCAACCCGGGTTCGATCCCTGGGTCAGGAAGATCCCCTGGAGAAGGAAATGGCAGTCCACTCCAGTATTCTTGCCTGGAGAATCCCATGGACAGAGGAGCCTACCTAGTAGGTTACAGTCCACAGGGTCGCAAAGGGTCGGACACGACTGAGCGACTTCACCACCAGGATTTACATGAGGAAGAAAATCAAAACGGTGTCACAGGTGGAAAATTGTGAGAGGAGGCACAAAGGGAAGTGTTGGGGGGGTGGGGGGCAAAAAACCAATCTGTTTTAGCTTAAGTGTAAAATACCTAACAGGGGAATGATAAGAGATTTTTAAAGGAGGGCTCCATCTGAGTATCCTTCCTTCCTTCCCTCTACCACACTAACATCCATGAGATCACTCAGGACACACGCCTGAGGGGCCTGAGGTCCAGAGGGAGTGAGGTCAGCAAAGGAGGCGGGACTGACTAAAGAAACCCAGGGGAGCTAAGGAGGGGATAAGAGGTCTGCCGATGGTTTACTGCTCTGCAGCGACCTCTGCCGGACATGTCAGAAAGTACACCTCTGGGCGGAAGAGCGAGATCTCGGCAGAGATGAATGAAAAGGCAATTTTCCCAACTACGTTAGAGTACCTTAAATCGTGTTCCAAACCAAAATGACACAATCATGTCTCGATTCAGCTGGGCCCAGACATAAAGCACTGACATGATCAGAGGAATCATCAGCAACTGCAACAAAAGAAGCGAACATGTAAAGATAAGGCTAAAAACAGAGGCTAAGCGTGAATCTATCTTTTTTGTTGTTTTTAACCTCTCTCCTCCAAATAAATTCTCACATGGCTATTCAAAATGCAGAAAAGAAATTCAACTCACCACAATTATAAATTGGCCCTTTTACTTAAACATGCAATGCATGCTTTAAAATCCTCTAATAAAATACAATTACATTATTTGGGATAGATTCAGAAATACCAGGGTCAAGTTCTGCTACTTGAAAAAAGTATGCAAAAAGCTTTACTTTTGGTGTATTCTCAATTTTTAAAAAATACACATCCATTTACATGCACATTTCTGGAAAGAAATCAGAAATCAGCAAGGAAAGTAATGATTTAGGTAACTCATGTTAGAATCTTCAAAATACCATATAATTAATGCAATGTAATGCAACTGAAACTTCTTTCGAAGTTTAAACTTCTGTCGAAGGCCATTAACAGTAAATCTGAAACATACCAAAGGGCAAACAGTTTCAAGGGACACTTACCTGCATATCCATTGCTAAGCCAGTAATCTTGGTTCGTCAAGTTAAAGATCAGACAGAAATACATCATTCCACACCTAATAAAAGTTCATTTCATTCCAGTTTCCGGAAGGAAAAACATTTCTCTATAGTTCAGGTTGCTTAAAACACCCCAGAACGCAAAGGTATCTAATCACCGTCACTGTGAGCACGCTATTAGGTTTCCCAATGATGAAGAAACTAGAAATCAACTGCTTCGGCCCATGACTCAGTTTGGCCGCCTGTGTCCTCCGTGCTTTGCCACTGCAATTAGCAGATGGAGGGGCCGGTGCCCCTTGAAACAGCTAACGCTGCTATTCTCATTCAGCGCTCCCCAGCACAGGTGAAGTCCCAAACAAGCTTCTTCTCTTTCCTTAGAGGAGGGGAAAGGGCGTGCAAAGTACCACACTTTTCAGCTCTTGGTCAGGTTTCCGTGGACGCTGAGCCCCAGAGCCATTCTGAGCTCACCAACTCTGCACCAGGCTGGCTGACAAGCCCCTTCTGCCGCACTCACCACCTGGGAAGGTCCGCAAGCCGCAAGGCTGCTGACAGCCGCGGCTGACACACAGCGAGCAGAGAGGCCTGCCGGGCCCTCACAGAGAGACTGAATCACTGGATGGCACTGAAGTCAGGAAAGGATGCTGGCTGCAAATTAGCTTTCTGATAAGGACCGCAGCTTTCAAAAGCTGTCTCATGGCACGGAATCTCTTTGTGCTGCAGTCAATAAGCTGGCACACCCAAGAACACAGAGAACTGGGGACGAGAAGAGGGGATGGTAATAAAAGTCATCCAAATGTGGAAAAAACCCACAAAGACAACAGCAAGAGAAGGCATCACTCTGGGGCTATATGACTTACAACTGCTACTGGAAAGAACTTTTAACGATTCTTAATTATTAACTACAGTAAACACAGATGCAAATGACTACCACTGGAAACGTTCTACAGATTACTGCCTATTTCCCCAAACCTGAAAAAAAAGAAAACGAAACTGGTTATTTCTGGCCCCAAATAACAGATGAAAGGATACCACGATGCAAATCCAGTTGAAGAGGAGCATGAATAAATAGTCTGCTGGCCTCCCATCAAAAGCTCCTGGAAACAAAAATAAGTCAAATGTCACGGTTCGGAATTTCAGAACAAAGAAACTTCAATGTTGAGAAATACTCCAAAAAACTATAGAGGAAGCAAAAACATGAGAATATTCTTACATCACTCCTTGGAAGCAAAGAAAATTGTTTTTACAACCTAAAACCACGTTTGCAGTAAAGCCCTTAAGTAAAGTCACCCGGGTAGTAAGGCTAATCTGTGCCCTCTTGACTGAATTCCAGCCCATTACATGCTCTGCTCGACTGGCAGGAGCCAGGAGAGATCCAGAGGGAGGACAGTTAGGTCACGGCTACTGTGAAGCCCCTCACAGCCTGCTTGCTGGACTTTCCTCTCAGCTCTCATCACGAGATGGAGGAGCATTTGTGATTGCCTGGTTCATCCCTTCTTCACCCCCACGCTCTGTCAGGAGGAATCACGTCCATACTGCCTACCAGTGTGACCCCTCCCCATGAGGCTGTACTTACACACACACACACACACACACACACACACACACACACACACACGCTACCTCTCGGTCCGGCCCTGGGCACACATACACACACACACACACACACACACACACACACACACACACGCT